>JBBPTV010001233.1:0-10844 GCA_038094275.1 Tubosaeta brunneosetosa | reverse complement strand
GCTCACTTCTCCCTAAAGCACCTGCCCTGGACGCCACGTTGGGTATTCAGCAGTGTTTATCATGATTGCGCACATCTTGGCTTGCTTTGAGATTTGCAAATCTGTCGATGATGCAGGAAACGAAGTTGATCTCGTGATAAGGCATGACAACGCGTCCTTTGTCCGGTATGTCCTATTTGGTTTCGTAGGAAGTCTCTGCTGATCCATGCTCTACATTAGACGGGCACTCCCACCCAATTGTGCGATCAAGATAAGGCGACCGGACAGGATTTCAATGTTGGATACGTTGGCGAAATCTATATAATCATTTCGATCGGAGTACTGATGTCAGTGGAAGAACAGGGAGAGACTAATGTGTGTACGTCTCAACGTGTATGCTTGTTGTAAGTGGGAGGGATGCATGTGGGGGAATACTGGCTGCGACGATGAGAGATTTAATGGAGTTGGGGTGAACAATTCGTTGGGAACATGATATTGCTAGATTTCGGGCTGTTCGCGTCGAGGTGAGGAAAGAGATGAGGTGGATTGGCCTTCCAAGGTTTGGGGGGCTGCCAGCAGACAGCGCTGGCGTGTTGGACACGTGACCGAAAGGAGACGCGTCCGATCAACTGCGCATCTCAGCAACATGCTGTGCGCCATCAGTGTTACGAAGTATTTATACTTCCGAAACTGAGTGTTTGAACAGTATGGCCGACTCGTCTACGTATCTGCTCGCAGCAGCCTCAACGCTTCTCGTTCTCTATTCTTTCTGTAGGCGTAGTACCAAGAAGCTTCCTCCTGGGCCGGCGGGATCCTTCTTGGTTGGCAATCTTTCAGCCTTCCAGCTCGAAGGCGACGAAAAGGTCAAGACCTATGCGAAATGGTTCAACGAATATGGTACAGAATCAGTTCTTCTACTGACCACCTTTTGTCCTGAACGTTCGTTTGGTCTAGGTAGCATTATGCATTTACAGGTGTTCGGGAGCCATGTGATCGTCCTCAACTCGGCACAAGCTACCGTCGATCTCATGGACAAACGCGCGGCCATATACTCCGATAGACCACGAATGCCCATGTTCTGCGAACTGTGAGCGATACAGGTCTGCATTTCAGGCGACCAGTGACGCTCTTTCAGCGTGGGCAATGACTGGGTCATGTCTGCTACTTCAGGCGAAGAACACAAGGAGCGACGGGCTCTGGCATTACGCTACTTCGTTGCGCAGCTCAAGGATTGGCAATCTATCCAAGTCGATAGTGCCAGGACTTTGATTCGCAACATTTCGACCAATCTGAGTGACTGGGAAGCATCGGTTCGCATGTAAGCCATTTCTTCTGGGATAGTTTCAAGATTCATCTCGTTCCAGGAGCGTCGCGTCCTCTGTACTACGGATAGCGTATGGTTATGAAGTCACTCGTGCCGATGACGCGCTTGTGAAGACCATTCAGGAAGCAGTGGAATCCCCTCGCAATGGGCCCTACCTGGTTGATCTGTTTCCGTGGCGTAAGTATCCATCCTTTTCGTCAATGACACCATACAAGTAATTCTTTAGTGAAATATTATCCTAGCTGGCTGCCTGGTGGTCAGTTCCACAAGGATGCCGAAGAGGCTAAGATAGTCAGCCAACAAGTTCGACACATACCGTTCAACATGGTCCGCAATGCAATGGTATACACCCATCCTTCTACCTATAAAGTTAAGCTTCTCACATATCGTTTAGGCCGCAGGGAATGCACCACCGTCATTTACATCTACACTTTTGACGCAGCTACCACCGGACGAAGATCAAGAAACGTCGCACCAGGCGGGGTTGATTCGTGATACGGCGGCGTCCCTCTATGGCGCTGCTATGGAAGCGGTGAGCCAACCACATTCAAATCAATTTGTGGTAAATTCATTTTTTAAGACAGTTTCTCTCGTGTTTGGCTTCTTGGGGATCATGGTCTTGTATCCCGACGTGCAACGCCGTGCCCAAAGTGAGCTGGACACAGCACTTGGCGAGGACCACCTGCCAACCTTTGAGGACCGCACATCATTACCATTTATCGATGCCCTTATCTTTGAGCTTCTCCGATGGAATATAGTTACCCCACTTGGTGTGATATCTTATCCTCCGCCCTTTGTTTCTTCGTCACTCACATCACCAAGGCTTTCCTCACAAGGTTACTGAAGATGATGAATACCTCGGCTACCGTATTCCAAAGGGAGCAACGGTGTTCGGGAACATGTGGTGAGTAGTCCTACGAACATCCTATGCGACACATGCTTACTCGGCTAGGGCAATCTTGAGAGATCCCGTGGCATTCCCGAATCCAGACACCTTTGATCCGTGCAGGTTCTTAACCGAAACAAAAGGCAACGTCACTGCTCGAAGTATTACCGAGTCTACGGTGTTTGGGTGGGGAAGACGGTACTTGCCCTTATGAATTTGACCATTCTGTAGTGCTTATTTTCCCCCAAAGCACGTGCCCAGGACGCTACGTTGGATATTCGACATTATTTATCATGATTTTGCATATTTTGTCTTGCTTTGAGATTGGCAAATCTGTCGACGACGCAGGAAATGAAGTTGATCTCGCCCTCAAGCAAGACAACACATCCATTATCAGGTATGGGTTACTCAGTCGTAAGCGAATGAGTTGCCGCTCACACCTGCTTTGGGCCAGACGGACCCTCCCACCTAATTGTTCAATCAAAATAAGGCGGCCAGACAGGATTGCACTTCTGGACACTTTGGCGCCAAAATTCACATGACTGCGTCAATCGGAACATGCGATTTAATGTTTGGGTGATGTTTCTTGTCCTTTCCATCGATTATCTATTCAGGTAGCTTTCGCTGTCGGAACCTACCTGGGAGTTGGCATTCAAATCTGCAAGGCGGTCGAGTAACGTCACCGCTTGCACGATCTTCTGCAGGTTCTGATTGGTCAAAAGTACACGCAATAGGGTGTCTCAAAGGTTAGCCGAATGGTACTAGTAGACAAACTAGTTTGAGCATATATCCAAATTTGGATGCCCTTACGCATTTCATGCACCGCATATTACCAAATTCGGACATGGGTCAGTGCGCTAATATTTGTAACAAATTCTGCCTCGGCTTATAAATAAGTAGGTTATTGAAATAAAAGTCTGTCACTCATCTGAAAGCTGGGAATATGTTAATGGGTACATACTGACTATTCTCAGCGGGTTTATTCAATCCTGCCTGCCGGGGGCTGAAAGTTTGCTATAGGCAGTATTAACCCTAATGTAATTATATAAGCAACAAACTTTTATTTTTGATAGCCTACTTATTCGTAAGCAGAGGTGGAATATATTAGACTAGGAATCTCTGAACGTCCAAGCAGGGATTAAATTTAGTATATGCACAAAGCAAAATCAGTAAGTCTACTAGCTGTCTACTAGTCAACTACTGATGCCTGTTCGAGACACACTAATAAAGCCTCGTAAGGAAACTCCGCTAGCTAAGCGCGCTTAGCAAAATCCCGATAGTTGCACAAAAATGTTGTACGTATTCATGCGAATCCATTGTATTTGATACTGCACCTGCAGGTGCTACTGGCAATGTGGTATCATCTCATCCTCACCTTGCAAACAGACCTTTGCTGGACCACTGAACAAATTATCGTGGAGCAAGCCGTCAAGTGATGAAAAGGTGGGCGCAGCTCGATTCTGGCAATGCAGATTGTTGAGATTCAGCGAGATGAGACGCGTGCAATTCCTGTATGGTGGAAGTGACGGCGGAACGCTACCGAATTGGATCCAGAATTCGGCGGAGTTTTTGACATACAGCCTTACAGTGCGAGTTAACGAGACCTGTGCGTTGCGCCCCATGTAGTCCGAATCAAAAAGGGGAAAGATGAGGAGTAGTACTACGTACGAGCGGGCTGTGGAGTCCAACACCGCCTGGTACAGCAAAACTCCATGCTGTAGAGGCCGCGGTCAAGTAACGTTATCTTTGTAAGTCTTGGCCCACTAGCTTTCAAGTACTACATAATCTGCAAGGCCGTCGAGTAACGTTACCGCTTGCACGATCCTTTGCAAGCTCTGATTGGTCTACAGTACACGCCATAAAGCTCCTGATTAGTACTCTGATTGATGGCAATATCAAAAGAAGAACTGAGGTTCCTAGTCCAACCTTTTTAGTCTGCTATGAACCTCGCCTCGGCGATCTCCGAGATAGTGGGTGGTCACCAACCTTTTTGGGTGGAACAATGTCGCCTTTTGCTCCTTAGCCTTAACTTTCCGAACTCGAAGCCGAACAACAATGATTGCCGCCGACTCGTCGCATTACCCACTGGATGTTCACCAGGTAAAAACGGCTCCTTCCAAATATGTTGTCCTCTGCTCCTGTGCCTAGATAACGCATGCATCATGAGCCATCCGGACACCGTGCGGCCGTAACATTACTACTGTAACGAGACGGACCCAATAATTTAATCGCACGAGGCAGCATTTAAGACTCTCCCGATCGTGCTTCCGACTTGCAACTGAACCGAACAGTATGATGGGCGGGTCGACGTACCTGCTAGCAGCGGCTTCAGTACTTCTCGTTCTCTATTATTCTTTCCGTAGGCGCAACATCAAGAACTTCCCTCCTGGGCCGAAAGGGTCCTTCCTGGTTGGTAATCTTTCGGCCTTCCAGCCTGAAGGTGACCAGAAGGTGACCAACATCTACGAGAAATGGTCCAACGAATATGGTACGCGAGCAAGTACTTTGCTAACCATTCTGAGTGTTTTTCCTATAGGCAACATTCTGCACTTGCAGGTGTTGGGCAAACATATTATCGTCTTAAACTCGGCCCAGACTGCGAGCGATCTCATGGACAAACGTGCAGCCATTTACTCCGATAGACCACGAATGCCTATGCTCTGCGAGCTGTAAGCGCTGGTTTGCATTTCCTGGTAACCGTATCAAACGGCGCTCTTACAGCGCGGGTTTCGACTGGGTTATTTCTCATACTTCAGGCGAACTGCACAAGCAGCAACGGGCTCTGGCATCGCGCTACTTCATTACGCAGCTTAAGGATTGGCAGTCTGTTCAACTCGATAGTGCTAGGGCTTTGACCCGCAATATTTCCGCCGATACGAGTAACTGGGAGGCGTCAATCCGCTTGTATGCCTTTTCTTTCGCAACAGCTTCGAGATTGATTTCGTTGCAGGGGCTTCGCATCTTCTGTGCTACGGTTAACCTATGGTTACGAGGTCACTCGTCCTGATGACAATCTTTTGAAGATTGTCCAGGCAGCCTTGGAATCTCCCTGCGTTGAGCCCCACTTGGTTGATGTGTTTCCGTGGCGTAAGCAGCTATCCTTTTCATGAATGACGTCATACAAGTGATTCTCCAGTCAAATATTATCCTAGCTGGTTGCCTGGCGGTCGGTTCCACAAAGTCGCCGAAGAGGCTAAGATACTTGGCGAGAAAATTCGACACATGCCATTTGACATGGTTCGCGATAGAATGGCATGTTTCCCTTTCTCTTCAGTCCCTGCAACATTTCAACATTGTCGGTTTAGGCTGCAGGGAAGGCGCCCCCATCATTCGTATCTACGCTCGTGACACAACTACCACCGGACGAGGATCAAGAGAAACCGCATCAGGCAGGGTTGATTCGTGACACGGCAGCGGCATTTTATGGCGCCGCTATGGAAACGGTGCGCCATTCATGTTTAAGTTAGCCTTTGTTGGACTGACTTTTCAAGTCGGTTTCTATGATATTCGGCTTCTTTGGTCTAATGGTCTTGCATCCCGATGTGCAACGACGGGCCCAAAGTGAGCTGGACGCGCTACTCAGCGGGGACCACCTGCCAACCTTTGATGATCGCACATCATTGCCATTTATCGAAGCCATCATCCTTGAGCTTATCCGATGGAATATAGTTACCCCACTTGGTGTGATACATCATCCACCCATTGTTTCTTCCTCACTCACCTTAGCTAAGGCTTTCCTCACACGGTTAGTAGAGACGATGAATACCTCGGCTACCATATTCCAAAGGGAGCGACGGTGTTTGGGAACATATGGTAAGTAGTGTTACGACCATCCCGTTCGACACCCGCTCACCTGACAAGGGCAATGTTGAGAGATCCCGTTGCATTCCCGGATCCAGACACCTTCCATCCGTACAGGTTCCTGGATGAGACAGAAGGCAGCGCTACTGCACGAAATGCTCTCGAGTTTGCAGCGTTTGGATGGGGAAAACGGTATTGGCCCTTTCGACTTTTCTGTAGTCCTTATGCTTATTTCTTCCTACAGCGCGTGTCCAGGACGCCATGTCGGATCTTCGAATTTGTTTATCGTGATTTCGCATATCCTGTCTTGCTTTGAGATTGGCAAATCTGTTGATGATGCGGGAAATGAGGTCGACCTCAAACTTGAGCAAAGTAACACATACATCATCAGGTATGTGTCCCTTGCTTGTGGGAATAAGTGAGTTAACTTGTGCTTCGCGTCAGACTGACGTTCCCACCCAATTGTTCGGTCAAAGTGAGGCGACCGGACAGGATTGCGATGTTGAACATGTTGATGCCAAACTCTTCATGAAGAAGTCAATTGGAGCATGCACCTCGATGTTCGAGTGATGTCTCCTTCATTTCTATCAGTTTTGTATCCGGGTAGTCTTCCTGTGTTGGTGTCCCGCAAAGTCGTTGTACTTTTAGGTGTTACTGACAATGTGATATCGTTCTATGGCCACTTCCTCAGAACGCGCAATGATTCACACAGAACTCCTCAGGCGAAGAAGTTGATTCCGTACTTCGCCGGAACCATATGGTATAGTGTCCCATTGGTGCATCGCTCTCTGATGCAGATTTACGCCGCTTGGCTCTGGCAAAGACGTGTTTCAGCAAGACGAGGCATACATGCTTCCTATGGTGGGACGCGTCTCTAGATTTTTGGTGGCCTTGACCGGAGAGTACCCATGACAGCGACAGGTGAATCATGCTTTGTTGGAGCAAGAGCTTAACTGGGTCCTTCCGTGGCATCGCTAGGAGTCATGTTCCTGACAGCAGTAGATTGGCTGACGCCTCGCGGTCACTTGCACACCTGTGGTCGATCATCATAGTATCGCTGATGCATACGAATATATCACTATGAAAGACCAAATGAGCGTGACGGTTAAGAAATGAAACGAGCCAAAAAAAACAGTGCTCCGATTGCAAATTACGACCGTCATCCAGCTGCTTGGGATAGTATCATATAGCGGTTACGAGCACGGAAACACTCATTCGGAGGTTTACCAACCAGAAACACGGCCAAAATACCATACCGCAGCCGTCAGGTGTGCTTGATGTCGTCTTGTGCACCGCTGAGGAAAGGAAATTGAACTGACCGCGTGAAAGTGGCGTTCATGTGAGTGGTGGTAGAGCACGAGGTGAGTTTTCGTTTTGGGATGTGGCCATGCAGTTTAATTGATGACGGCCTCTCGTGATCATGACCAACCTCATGGTCACCTTTAAGGAGATGAACTCTCTTAAGGCCGCATCAGACCTTCGATTCCACCGGCCATGTCAACCGCCGTTCCAGAGCGTGTCGACGTAAAGGGTTCTAAGGCTGACTCTACTTTGGAGGCTGTATCGCCAGCGGTCGACGCGCCTGCAACACTCATTGCCGTGGTGGATGAAGATGAGCCGACAGTCACCAGGAGAGAGCTTTGGAGCTACTATCGTGCGTCGCCCTCTGCCGCTCTACACCCTTTTCCCTCTGAAGAAACGAAACAGTTTATTACAATGGCGATAATGTAGGGCCACGCTATTCACTTCATGGGGTTATCCACGTTTATTTTTGCTTTTTAGGGCGTCGGTCCTCTTGGTTACACTCAAACGTTGTTCCAAAGTCTTGCCACCTCCGCTGGCTACGATCCAGCTGTCGGTCCTGGCTCTTCTTGCCTCTCCAATACCGCTTCGGGTCAATGTGTCCTTCCTTGGATGGGCGGTACCAAATCCATCACAAGCATAGTCCTGATCTCAAATGGGGTTAGTTTCGCCATCATGACAGCTATATTCACGACAATTGGTTCTGCTGGGGATTATGGTACATTTGGTCGCTGGCTACTTTTTACTGTGACCCTCGTCTGCTGGGTCGCACAATATGCCTGTATGGCACTCACATGTAAGCGTTCTTCGAGGCTCTGTCTTGTTCATTGAATGGTGTCGTCTCAGCCCCCGATCGGTGGAGACTTGCGATGGCGCTTTATATCATCGGGTTTGTTTCCTACGGTGCAACCCTCGTCTTCTACGCGGCTGCTTTCCCACGTCTCGCTCGGAATACCCCACACTCTCGTCTTTTGCGTGAAAAATATGGGAATGGTGACATATCTGTCGAGGAATATGAGAAAGGGGAGTCCCTCGAGAAGAACAGGATTAGTAATATATCCACGGTGGGTTCCCAGACTGGTTCATGACCATAGACCTCGCTCATTCCTGCGCTCCAGGTGCACAGCAATATTGGTTATGTCGTTACATATCTTTTGAACTTGGCGCTCCTTCTTCCTCCCAAAACAGCGAACGACCCCAAGGTTGACAACTATACGATCGCTCTGTTCGTTCACCCTTGCCATGAAATGGATGTGTCGCTCAATCTGGAATAGGGATACCTCTTATTGGGTTCTACTGGGAATTTGGTGGTGTATGCATTTATGACCAAGAAGCCGAGGGGCGACTGATTTGCTCTAGTCATATACCAGTCGCCTCGCCCTGGCCCTCCTCTACCCAAAGGTGAAAATTATCTCACCATTGGATGGAAACAGGTAGTCAAACGTGTTTTTACTGCTTTGAAACGCGCGTTTACATCGATTCCAGATCTGGTCGGCTCTAAAGACTTATAAACATCTGCCTTATACCATTGTGTATCTGTTTTCATATTTCCTTTTGGCAGATGCAAGTGTATCGTTTATAAGTTCAATAACATGTCTGATTGTCAGCACTTTAGGGACTCAATACCACTGGCACTCTTGTGTCTATCTGTCAAAATGACAAGTTTAGTTTCTCTTTTCTACAGAACACGTACCTTGGTTTATCGCAAGCGATCACTTCCACGTTCAGTACGATTGTATTCTGGTACGTCCAACGGTATTGGAAGATTACGACAAAGAAAATGGTCTGCCCATTTCACAATTTTTTCCCAAACAATCTGAACAGTTCCCATAGTTTATTGTCACCAATGTTGTCACGATTCTAATCCCACTCTGGGGTGTGATTGGTATATGGACGGACAAATTGGGGTAAGTCATGATTTGTGTCCACTTGTTTACACAGATGTTGAGTGCTTATGAGATTCCATAACGTCTGGGAGTTCTGGTAAGGTCTTTGTAACTTCCTGGAGTGGCTTTGCTGAACAAACGCAGGGCATATAATGTCATATTTGGCTTGTTCCAAGCACCGTATTATGCCTACTCGCAAACGATGATGGCTGAGTTAAGTCCCCCTGGGTTTGACAACATGGTATGCCATGGCATAATTATCCGGCCATGATTTTGACCTGTGTACCCACAGTTCTTTGGCCTGTTTGGTTTGTCCAATCGCGCCTCTTCCATGGTCGGGCCATACGTCGTGCAAGCAATTATCGACAAGACACAAAATACCTGGCAAGGGTTTCCGTTCCTGTTCGCGATCTGCACGACTGCATCCCTAGTTATATGGTTCGGTGTCGATATTGCCAAAGGAAGACGAGATGCTGTGAGATGGGCTGCAGAGCAACGCGGTTGAGTCCATGAGAACAAGATGGACATTTTGGTCGGCCATTCCAGTCAAAGGGTCCACCGGATTGGGCAGTGTCCGACTCTCATGTTGGGCGACTAGATCATTAGTTTTGCCGCTACTATTTACATGGTTCTGATGGACGTGAAACAGTTCGCGGTGTATTGATATCCATGATGCATGAGACTCAAATTCCAGTTTCAGACTCGGGCGCCGTCATTTGTATATCCGAATCATTACTTGGACCTACCCGTACGGTTACCGGGTAGTCGTTGTGCCAACGGACTGATCTTAGGCTGGAAACCCACAATTTGCGTGGGACCGCGGATTTCACGGACTCGCATCACTTGAAATTTGAAGAACCCGGAAGAGTTGACAGGCACGGAAGATAAAATATTAGAAGAGCGATATCATCACGAATACCTTATATTGCAGATGAAAAGACCCCGCTACTTCGAATCGTCGAGATCATTTTCCGCGGCGGCCCTGCTTCCAACTTGTGACCGCATCAAGTTGCTTGCTGGCACCAGGGCACGGTGCTTCCTTATCTCCCGGGCGCTGAAACACGTACCGGATGCCGATCTTCGCAAGTGACAACACAACAGAGGATATTCTGCTTGCTACCTGTCCCCGAACATTGATAGGTCCTCGCAGCCTCGATCTGCCAAGTTTTCAACCCTGCAGTGGTCGCCATCGAATGGCAGGCAGGCGCGCTCAGGGCACTCGCCGGTTTTCGCATCATTCCAGAATCCACGATGTGCGTTCGCTCGGATTCTGAGCCCACACTGGGGACTCGGCTATGTAATTCTGGCGCACATACAAAATACGAAGCTCCACGGCGAACTCCACCTTTGTGCATCCCTCGTATCTGCACTTTCCGGGTCCGCGCCCATCATGTCCCTCGTCTCTCCTCCGAAACATACTGGTGGGGCCGACTCGAAGGTGAATCATGACTCCTTGGATACTTTGCCTTCCAAGGTCGTGCTCATTGCGGCGGTGGACGAAAATGAACCATTGGTTACCAGGAAAGAGCTCTGGAGCTACTATCGTGCGTTGTGTCGTCCCATCCTGCACGCACTGTGTTCTAAGTGCTGACATAGTTTACTCCAATGGCAATAGTGTAAGGCCATATACTATATTCTGGTTTCTCCCGCTTATCTTGTTTTGCAG
>JBBPTV010001232.1:0-10845 GCA_038094275.1 Tubosaeta brunneosetosa | reverse complement strand
ACGAAAATGAGGGGGTTGCGTGATCCACATTGATGGATATCATTATGACGTAGCGGCGAGGGGCGATGTGCGCAGCTGGTGCAAGCTGGCGTGATGAGCGCTCAGCGATCGACGAACATGTTTGGTAAATAAAAAACGGACTTCTTGATCGAAGGTTCAACATACAACCAGCAACACTGTCCCGTATGATTCATAATATTGGTGTAGTGACTTACCGTCCCTATCGACGAGCGCCAGAACGGGACGCATGATCTTTCGCGTGCCAATTGCACGTTGGCTGACCAAATACATAGGGTGTCTCGTTTAATTCGTAGGAGAAAGGACCCTACCTGTTCGTAATCCATGTAGCATCGGCCCGGCTAGTCGATAAGCAACGCGTCAACGAGGGTGGTGTGTGCACTATCAACATGGCGCGGATGGACAACGAATGTGGTCGGGATGCGACTTAAATACACTTCGGACTAGGATTCGGAATTTCATTTTTGTCATTGCGTTGCGTCAGGTAGAGAACATGCCATTATACACGTGGTACGTGAACTATGAGATCATCCATACCTTCACTGATCCATCATCCGCAGTGGTAGAAAGCAATCCCTCAAACCCAGAGCGCGGACACCATCGTACTGAATTCACGTCGTAAACGTCATGCGCAGAGGAGATCGACGCGATGAGACGCGACGACAATGTAGTCCGTGTGCCATCTTCTCGCCGAGATTCCTTTGATAGTGTCAATAGAGGCGGTCTGCACCCATCGGACTGATCGGCTCACTGATATTTCCCAGATATTTATTTTCCCATCGCTCCCCGTGCTCGCGAGCCATCCGAGGTTGTCTCCTTTCCCTTTCCCCCAATCTATCGAATATATGCTTCTCGTGTGACCCTGGAGTTGATGCGCAAATTCCCATCTATGTTCTCCAGACCGCCTCCAGATTCTAATCGTGAGGTCGTCCGAGGATGAAGCAAGGTAGTCCCCACGGGGAGCCCACGCGACCGACCACACCGTGCCTGTGTGTCCTGACAGTGTCGTAAAGGGATACCAATCCTCAGATTCATCGTCGATGTAGAGCTTCACGGTGTCGTCATAGGATGCCGATGCAAGAATCTATGCTCCAAACTGAAATCAATCCCAAAGGAACAATCGACGAGAAGGAACACAACCTCCTCGGTAGGATGCCATGAGACGCATTTGACGTCTTGGCTGTGCTCCATCACAACAGCCAAGCATTCAAAATCCGCATCCGGCTTGACTGCAATAGACAATCTAGTCACGAAGGGTAAATACCAAAAGTCAAGTTCGACCGTTACCTTCCCAAACCCATACCGATTTGTCCCTGCTACACGTTGCCAGGAGCATGCCGTTGGACGAGTAGGCGACACTCTTGCATTCCGTTTCATGTCCTTCCAACGACGCGACGCATTCCCATTCTTCTGTATCAGATAAATCCGTGTCGTCCTCTGACTTGTTGTGTCTTTCCCATATGGCGATGTGAGTGTCGAAGGACCCTGTCGCAAAGGTATTTCCTGAGGGCGCCCATGCTACGCTTCGGACAGTTTTAGTATGCCCTGTCTGGACTGTCGTAAGATGAGAAAAGGAGAGCTTGGATGCATCGTGTGGGTCCTTGCGATAGCTATACAAGCGCACTGTCTTGTCGGCAGAACACGAAGCAAGTAGAGGTTTGGCTGGGTTCCACGCAACCTGCCAAGCACGATCGTCGTGGCCTGTATAACAAGGTATGCATGGCGGGGCTGAGTTTCGTCATTATGAACATGCTCACCTGGTAGATCAGCACAGAGATGAAGAGTAAATGGCAGATCCAACGCCATTAGGCTTGGACGATGAGACCGTGGGAAGATTTGGTTTGATCATCCGAGTCTTTTCTCGCGCTATCATATCGTTGAGGCATACAGCTCGAGGATGATCGAGCGAGCCAGGTGACAGGCCATCTGGAGCTCAAGTGGATAACTCACATGCAGGCTAACGTGTGTCACAGTGATTGTGTATCGAGTGGCTTGCCGACGCAAGCCAGTAATTACTTTAGAGTGTACATTTCTGTAGGACGCAATTTGTATCGACGGAACGAATGTGATCTCATATTCTCACATTAAAGCACGTCCAACATGCGTACGTCTCTGGTCAACTTGTCCAGTATCGCCGGCGTGATCTCCTGCACTTGGACCATGATCAGGCTCCCAGCAGCAACTCTCTTGTATTCTTCGACGTGCAAACGGGTGGGCGTGAGTAAGAGTGCGCCAAATGGTCTCCGCAATCGAGCAAGGAAGCGAAGGATATCTGTCCGCCTTTCTGCGGGCGAAAGAGAAGAAGGAGGTCTGAGTGAATCAGTGTCCATGGCAGAGCGACCACCGAATGGTAGCCCCATGCGAGACATCAGCCGCGACGTTCGTGTTTGCCAGGCGACAGAAGGAACAGGGAACGATGGCAGTTCGCCAAGCATAGAAGACGTGTCATCCGAACTCCCATCAGTTATGGTCTGTGGTATTACGCTCCCCACAGGCTGTCGATCGAGGAGGAAGTCAATCCAGGGGTGAATGAGAGTCAGAGAACACAATTGTGAGAGATCTTCTTCAGTCTTAATCTCCACCACTCCGAGCGTTTTCGTCTGCGCACGGAAAACACGTTCTGAACTGTTTTGAGGCATTGATACTGGTCCGAGCTTGAAGGTGAGACATGGGAGTCTCATTCGACGTCCTGAGAACGATGGTACCTGTAGATCACTCACTCGGTCATACAACTTTGTAACCAAGGTGAGGCTGAGTGAAAGCAAGCTGGCGGGGATTTGTCCCGGCTCAGTATCGGGGATGGCTGGCGGGATGTGAGTGGTCGGAAGCTGGCTGAATACAGTGATATTCGCAGGAAGGCAACTGTTAAAGCTCCCAGGTCTCCCTGTCCAGGCAAGGATACTTGTGTCCCCCGAACTCGTTAGCAGTTGCGCAAGGAGTCGACCAAGTGCGCCATCTCCCTCGCCATAAGTAATAGGCAAGGAAACGGAGAATATACCGAGGAGTGAATAAGCGACGTCCTCGACTCGTGTCGTTTGTCGCGTGGACGCAAGCCGAAGCTTCTCGCGTATGTCGTCCAACCCGGGATGGAGTGACATCAAGGCTTGCGCCGAAATACCCGTAGCCTCCTCCATCTCCGAAATGATCTCAGGGCAGTCCTTGTGATTGTAAAGGGTGAGACCCAAGTATGGCGTCCAGTCCTGTGTATAGATTCGAACCACCTTCGACGCATGGTATTCTTGCAGGGTCCACGCTCGCATATTCCATATGCTTCTCGTCAAGGCACCTCGTAGCGCTCGACAGTCAACTCCAAGGAGGTAAATAATTGTCATCGAGGATCGCTCGTACCACTTGAACATGCTGACCAACGCTTCCTGGAGTACAAAATGATCCGCTTTGTTGATACAGCAAGTATCACTCCAGGCCCAATTGAATCCTGCCTCTCGTACGATTTTGCAGAACATTTGGAGTTTTTCATGAGTAGGAGACGCCTCGAGCTCGTACACCACAATTCTGATGACCTGTTCAAACAGCGGTTCGTTGTCCTCCCACTTATGCGAGAGTGTGGCATAGCGGTAGTATTCCCCGACTTGTTGCTCTATACGAGCATCATCAATGTGTGTGGTCATGGACGAGATGAGCTCTGTGAAGGTGAGGGTCCTCTCAAAGGCAGACGCCTGCTCCGATTTGTCGCAAAGGCGGCCAGATGTTGTATTGATCAGCACTAACGGGGAATCCCGAGTGATGTCCTTGATAGCTGTGCGGATTGACTCTCTCGTCTTTTCTGGTTTGACGTAGTGGTAGGATCGTTCTACAGGGCATCAATACAGTGACATTTCTCTGGTGGCATGAAGACTCTCACCACGAATTTCTGGATCGGATGATTCGGACATCTTCAACAACACTGTCTCGAACGCTTGCATTGCATCATGATAGCGTCCCATACCATGTAAAGCAGCATACTTCCTCTCATAACCGGACGGAGAGGACTGATCGAGTTTGATGACCTGAGAAGCGTCGTCAACCTTAACGGACCTAACGAGTCAATAATAACCTGCCTCATTTGCGTCGCTAAGAGCGTGTTCCCACATGCCTTTCCCTACATACGCCTTGCTCCGCTTAGCTAGCAGGTCTTGAGGAGTGATGGGGCTTAGTGAGAGTGCGGTCGTGTAGTGCAAGATTGCCTCGTCGCATTCTCTGGCATTCGCTGCGATGTCCTCCAGTTGTCTGCAGCACCGAGACTTGAAATCTGACGAAATGCAGTCACACAAATGTCGTTTCTACATACACATGATCACTTACCTCGAGTCCAATTGGCTTGTTCGTCATCTACTTCTTGCCCCAGTTCGCCACACATTTGGTGGAAGCACGCAACCGCATCCGTTACATTGCCAGTTGTTTCCAGATGCTCACATAGAATTTGATAGATCGTAGATCTTGGAAGGATAAACTACAATACCAGTGAAAGGAACATCAGACACGGCGAGGTATGCCGAGCAAAACGCGCACACTGGCAGCGGCGGCGAGGGCCTCTTCCCACGATCCAGTAGTCAGTCTTGATCTTGCCCACGCTCTGGACAGTTGTGTCATAGGGTGTGACACAATATTGTAGCCTACAGTCACCAAGCCCGGTGTAGAAAGACAGTGTTCCGTGAACTCTAGAGCAAAAATGTATGCGTGTGGTGTGCAGAACGACAGATGAAACAATTTCTCACCAGAGACCCACGTCTTAAGGGGTTCAATGGTATCAATCTCTTGATCGATGATGCGCGATACAGATTCGCTAGCTTCGTTAATGCGACCCGCTGAAAAGAGAGCTTCACACAATCGTTGTTCAATCGTGGGTATAAGACCATCAAATTTCCATCCCGAGATCTGTTGGAAATGGGGATCAATTTCAGTACCGCGGGGTGAAGGTGGATATACCAATGATATTATCAGTGGTGGTAGATAAATGCGGTTACCCAACTTGGCTCGCGCGTCTTCAAACGCCTGAATCGCACGTTCATAGTCACCGTTCTCCATGTGGGAGTTCCCAAGGAAAAGGTACATGTATGCCTATTGGAAACATTAACGAAACACTATGGAATTTCAGACCATGATTCACGTACCTGGACTGCATATAACGACAGATCGTTCACATCACTAACGAGATCGGCTATACGGGATATTGCATCCTCGTGTTCTCCTGCCATGAATAGGACAACTGCCTAAGACAAGTAAAGCTCAACAGAAACGGCTTCGATAGAACGGAACGCTTGCCTTGATGAGAAGGAGATGGGAGACATGATCTGAATGGCGTTGAAACGCAATGTCGCATACCCGACATCCCTTGAGCACTTTCCCCATTCCGACAAGGACCGTACACTTTGCAGCGTGACCGATGACGGATGGTTGAATTCTGATGGACTGGATTTAATGTGTCAACGTCTATATACGGGAGAGTAGAACGACATGTACCTCCTCCGCGTCGACAAGTGCTGCGTCCCACAGCCGTAAGCGCGCCCGGACAAGAGCTCGACTAGCGAGAACATGATGGACTGTATCTTTGGATGTCGGGAGTCCAGCAGTCAGCAGTGCTTCCGCCTTGGCGAGTTGACCATGTTTCCATGCATCGTGCGCGGCGTTCTCAATACAAATGTCCAGATCCTTGTGTATGAGGAATAAGTGAGAGGAACTGATCCGTCACTGAGGACATACCTTGATAAGAAAATGCTCTTTGAAGATGATTTTCTGTCCCGACACAATTGCAAGACGCTGGTCATCTGGCGAGAATGTGATTGGACATCCGTTGCTGCTCTGTGAGATGAGACCAAGTTGCGTGTGTGTCGAGCTGTCCCAGAAGGCGATGTCTTTCTCTGTAGAGTACGCTACGAACTTCGCGTGCTGGGGCATGGCGATGGACGAGCTTTTGGCACGAGGAACTGACAACTCGGAGATGGTCAAGCCGGTGGATGCATCGGTTTGTCTGATACTGTCCTCGGTTTTGACGATGAGGCTGTTGGACCATACGAGGCCATGCCACGGATCCAACTTTAGTGTGACGTCGACTAGTAGGTGCCCATCGTCGCAGTCCCAGACTCGGATGGAATTGTAACTGGCTGTCGCGACCCGGTCGCCTCTTGGAGAGTATTTGGCTGCTCCCACAAGCCTGTCATGGACAAGTGTTCGCACTTTTATGCGTGCTTCAATGTCCCAGATGGTGGCTGTATGATTCTTGCCGTCCGCAGAGACGAGCGTCGGCGAGTCCGACGAGAAATCGATGTCGAAGATGGTTGATCCATCGATTTCGCCTTCAAAGACTCGTTCGTAGTTGGTCGCATCCCAAACAAACACGTCGCCATGGAACGACCCCGCCGCGATGAATCTGCCGTCTTTCGAGACAGCAACACTGCGGATGCTCCTCATTGTCATCCTCACTGCTATTCGTTCGCCGTCTGTCACTCGCCACACTTGAACACCCTTTTCCCCACCGCTGACGAGATACTCGCCATTTGTCGTATATGCCAATGCCCGTACCTTGACACCAGCGTCAATTTCCATGCGGTGCGGATATTCTTACTCAATAATGAGCAAAACGGAACCTAACTCTCCTCAGCACGTACCGCTCTTGGTCGACGACATGGACGATTGACGGAGCATACAAACAAGCTGTCACACTTCGTGTTTTTGGCACCTCGATCTATCGATCATCATCTCGGTCGCTTTTCAGACACGGTACCGGCCCGAATTGGACGAGCACTGAGCAACTTCGAGCCTCCTCTCCGCCAAGGAGGATTTGCGACCCCATCAAGGGGATTTGTTTCCCATTTCAATCCCAACCCCAGTATGCGACCGGGTTGATTGGCACAGATCCAGGGACCAGGAATCTGCCAGTTTTCACATAAAATCTTCTGCTCTTGCTCAGTTGATGTGCCCCCGGATGCATCACATTACAGACGAGATGGTCTTCAAAAGCAACCCAGGCCTTACCTTTCTTGACTCGCCTGAACGCAGATGAAGGACTAAGTTCCGGATGAGTTAGTGTAGAGCGTAGAAAGTAAGGCGTGCGCGTCTCGTGTTACTTATTGGCGAGACGAATGGTCCCATAGTACTGAGTACAGGTTTTGTTCAATCATCAAAGTACATCCAACATGCGTACGTCCAGAGTCAATATGTCCAATATCTCCCCTCAGCAACCCTCCTATATTCTTCCACATTCCGACAGGTAGATGTGAGGAGTAGCGCGCCGAACGGTTGCTGGAGTTGAGAATGGAATTGTCTGAGGTTCCTCGAGCGATGGGGTATAGGAGAAGACGAACCTCCACGAAGCAGTGGTGCCTGGCACGGATGTGGCTGTGTTCACCCAGTGATGGTTCTAAGGAACCCAGTTAAGAGATATCTTGCTTTGATTTGCACACTCCCGATAGCGTTCGCATTGGCATGGAAAACGCGATAGAGCCATGAAGAAAGGACAGCTGTTTGTAGTACAACGGCAAGATGTTCACCGGCCGGGTGACAAGACGAGAAGAGATATCAGGGCGCTGAACGAGGATAGGAAGATAAAAGTCGACGATAAGCCCAAGTGCAGAGCGCTAGGTTCTCGAAGAGGATGTATCTCGTCCAATCATCACAGTACGTCCAACATGCGTACGTCTCGAATCAATATATCCAATATCGCCGGTGTGATCTTCTTCACTTGAACTCTGATCAAACTCTCCGCAGCAATCCTTCTGTATTCTTCCACGTTCCGACGGGTAGGCGTGAGTAGTAGCGCGCCGAACGGTTTCCGAAGTCGGGCAAGGAATTGTAGGGCACGCATCTGCTGTTCCTCGGGTGACACAGTAGTAGGGGGCGAGAGGGACTCGGTGCCCGAGTGGGTAGATGCGACTGGCCATCCAAAAGTTTGTGTCAGAAGAATCGTCGACGCAACATTGAAGCTTGGTGAGAGCAGCTTACCTGGCACGGAGTCTGCGTTCACCTCAGTTTTTTTGTTTCGAACAGCCTCTCGGTCGAGAAGGAAGTCAATCCAAGGGTGTACGAGAGTTAGAGATCCAAATTGAGAGAGATCTTCCTTAGTGTTGATTTGCACGGTCTTAAGAGCGTTCGCCTTTGCACGGAAAACATAATCTGAGCCGTTCCCAGAGACTGACACAGGTCCCAGTTTGAAGGTGAGACACGGGAGTCTCATGCGCTGACCTGAAAACGATGGCACGAGGAGCTCATTCACTCGGTCGTACAGCTCTGTGACCAGAGTGGGATCGAGTGGAGGGAATCTGGCAATAATCTGTGCCATTGAAGCATCGAGGATGGCTGGTGGGATGTGAGAAGTCGGAAGCTGGCTGAATACGGCAATACTAGCAGGAAGGCAACTATTGAAGGGACCAGATGTTCCGGTCCAGGCAAGAATGCTCGTGTCCCCCGAACTCATAAGTACTTGGGCCAAGAGTCGGCCAAGTGCTCCATCTCCTTCACCGTAAGTAATGGGCAAGGAAACAGAGAATATGCCAAGAAGCGAATACGCGGCATCCTCAACACGTGTAGTTTGTCGCATAGATGCAAGCCGAAGCTTTGCACGGATGTCGTCCAACCCTGGACGGAGTGACATCAAGGCCTGCGCTGAGATGCCAGTCGCCTCCTCCATCTCCAAGATGATCTCGGGGCAGTCCTTGTGATTGTAAAGGGTGAGACCCAAGTATGGCGTCCAGTCCTGAGTGTAGATTCGAACCACCTTTGAAGCATGGTACTCTTGTAAGGTCCATGCCCGCATATTCCATATGCTCCTTGTCAGAGCCCCGCGTTTTTCTAGACCACTGACTCCAAGAAGGTAAATGATCGTCATCGAGGATCCTTCGTACCATTTGAACATGCTGACCAACGCTTCCTGGAGTACGAAATGGTCCGTTTTGTTGATACAACACGTATCACTCCAGGCCCAATTGAATCCTTCCTCCCGTACGATTTTGCAGAACATTTGCAATTTTTCGTGAGTAGGAGATGCCGCGAGATCGTAGACTACAACTCTGATGACCTGTTCAAACAACGGTTCGTTGTCCTCCCACTTGTGCGATAATGTAGCATATCGGAAGTATTCCCCAACCTGTCGCTCGATACGGGTGTTGTCAATGTGGGAAGTCATGGACGAGATGAGCTCTGTGAAGGTGGGCGTCTTTTCGAAGGCAGACGCCTGCTCCGATTTGTTGCAAAGTGAGCCGGATGATGTATTGATCAACACTGACGGATAATCACGAGTAATATATTCGATAGTTGCGCGGATGGTCTCTCTCGTCTCTTCTGGTCTGACGTAGTAGTGGGATCGTTCTATAGAACATCAATACATGGTCAATCCGTATGGCACGAAGACCCTCACCGCGGATCTCTGGATCGGATGATTCGGACATCTTCAACAACATTGTCTCGAACGCTTGCGTTGCATCGTGATAACGCCCCATGCCATGCAAAGCAGCATACTTCCTCTCGTAACCGGACGGAGAGGACGGGTCGAGTTTGATGACCTAAATACCATCAACCTCGACGAATCCAAACGAACGCAAAATAACCTGCCTCGTTCGCGTCCTCGAGAGCCCCCTTCCACATGGCGTTTCCTGCATGTGCCCTGCTTCGTTTAGCTAGCAGGTCTTGCGGGGTAATGGGATCCAATGACAGTGCGGCCGTATACTGGGTGATCGCTCGATCGTAGTCTTCGGCATTCGCTGCAATGTCCCCAAGGTCCTCCAGTTTTGCGCAGCATCGCGACTCAAAGTCTGAGAGAATATTTAACCAGATATATCCGGTTGTACACATGCACTCACCTCGAGTCCAAATGTACTCGTTGCCCATTTCTTCTCCCGGTTCGCTACACATGTGGTGGAAACAGGCTACTGCACCGGCTACTCGACCAATTACTTCGAGACCTTCACATATAGCTTGATAGATTATGGATTTCGGAAGCATAATCTACTCGTGAAACAGATGTTAGGTACATGAGGGATAGTAAGCAAAATGCGCACATTGGCGGCGGCAGCCAAGGTCTCTTCCCATGACCCGGTGATCAGTCTTGATCTCGCCCATTCTCTTGATAGTCGCGTCATAGGATGGTGTACATCATCGTAGCCAATAGTGATTGAACTAGGTGTCGAAAGACAACGTTGCGTGAATTCTAGTAAGACTTTAAGCACGTGAGGCACAGAAAGACGGATGAAACAATTGCTGACCCGAAACCCATGTCTTGAGTGGTTCCATCATGTTGATTTCTTGATCGATCACACACAATACAGATTCACCAGCCTCATTGATGCGACCTGCTGAAAAGAGGGCCTCGCATAATCGCTGTTGAATCATGAACTTGAGACCATCAAATTTCCATCCCGAAATCTGTCAGAAATGCATATCAATTTGAGTGTACTGCAAGGTGGGGGAGAATGTACCAATGATACTATCAGAGGTGGTGGATGAGCGTGGTTACCTAGCTTAGCTCGCGCGATTTCGAACGACTGAATCGCGTGTTCATAGTCATCGCTCTCCATATGCAAGTTCCCAAGTAAAAAGTACATGTATGCCTATTGGAAACATTGGTCAACACTGAAGAATGTTTGGCCAAACATTCACGAACCTGGACTACGTATAACGACGGGTCCAGACTTACAGCACCGATGAGATCAGCTATACGTGATATTGCATCCTCATGCTTCCCGGCCATGAACAAGAGAACAGCCTAAGACGAGTAAGGCTCGACAGAAACAGGCTCAATTGAACAGAACGCCTACCTTGAGGAGGAGGAGGACGGTGGCATGATCGGAATGGAGCTGAAAAGCAATGTCGCATACCCGACATCCCTTGAGCACTTTC
>JBBPTV010001231.1:0-10853 GCA_038094275.1 Tubosaeta brunneosetosa | reverse complement strand
CGGCCTCCCTCTCCCTCAGCAGAGGGTACTACAGGCATGGGCTTCTCCACATCCTTTGAACGATTCCTTCGAGATGAAATCTCGGATTGGACCGGCGCATTTACTTTGCTGGGTACGTGTCACACAAGGCCCCCCGTGAGATGGCGCTTAATCCGCGCAGATACTATGGAGACATACTTCGATTCCCGCCTGGATTTGCTCCAGAGGCAGATCCAAAAGCACAGCGATAGACTCAAGATGAAGGCTGAGGTGGCACTTAAGAAACGCGCCCAGTCTGGCGACCAGTTGGCAGAGAATCTGGACCGGGAAATCAAAAACTTCAAGCTCAAGGTGCTTTTTGCGCCACCGGGGCATGTAGTCCACGTCTCACCCGTGTATAGGTCTCGGCGCGCATGCAATCACTCGTGACATCATGGCACTCTGCAAAAGTAGTGCGAACCCGCGAAAAGCTGTCTTTCTTTTTCGGCGTGATGTCACTATTAGTGTCCGCGCTCTTGTTTGGAATGGTCCCACAGTACGACACCCTTTGGTCGCGACAAAATATACTGATGATGCGTGCCTTAGATGGGTTCATATTGCATATACCGTGCAAGGACTGTATCTGCTCCCCATTCGTGCTTATACCTACAAGAAACGTTCCTGGCATTACTTTCTCTTCGACCTCTGCTACTACGTGACGATTCTCAACTTCATCTACATCTGGTTCTTTCCCAGCAATACGGCGCTGTTTATGGCATGCTACTGTCTCTCACACGGTCCACTCGCAAGCGCGGTCATCACATGGCGAAACAGCCTTGTGTTTCACGATTCGGACAAAGTGACGTCACTGTTTATCCACATTTATGCCCCCTTCACGTTCACTGTCATTCGGTGCGTTATCTGCAACACGTGTTGAGTGGATTGTGACATTTGTGCAGACATTTCTATCCTGGGGCAGAACAGCGTTTCCCCGCAATGGCTGCATTGCCGTATTTGCATCCTGGAAGCGCATTTTTCATCAGTGGCGCTATTTGTGAGTTGCTGTGTCTCATGTTTTGATGTTGCACCCATCCTCGCCTGTTTCCCCACAGATCTTATTTGGCAACTGTTGTACTGGAAGGTGACGCCATTTTTCAGTAACGTCCCACATAAAACTAAGTTGTGGTATTTGTAGTTTGTTTATGTAGACCGGCGCACGAAGATCGAGTCCGGGGAAAGGACAACATCTCTATCATTCCTTCTCAACGATAAGCGTGGTGCTATTGGGCGCGCACTTGATAGAACCCGTCCAGAAAAGCGTGAGGTGTATTTTATGGCTGGTCAATTTGGCAAGTGTTCTTATTCATAAGGAACCTGACGCGATACTCATACGATATATCTCAGTATATTCTATCCTGACCGAATTGCCCGCGGTGTACTTGCTGTACGACAGTCCCCGGTGGAGTGGCGCCTTTTTGATATTGATCTTTGCTGTGAGTGTGTGGAATGGCGGGGGGTTCTATATCGAAGTCTTTGGGCGCAAGTATGTACAGCCTTTCTTCCCTCTTTCGTCCATTTGATCATGACCCGTTCCAGATTTGAGCGTGAATTGGAAGCATTGCGCAAAGAGCTGGCCGAAAATAACAACCGCTCTGGGTCGAGTCCTCCGCTTACGGACACGGAGTCACTCGCCAACACACCATTCATAGACCACAAGGCACTGCCCCCTGTGGATGACGCGACTGCGGATACATTTGATATGAAGAAGACGGAGTAACCCCTGAACGGCTACCTGCTGCATATGCCACGATTCTAGAGACCTTTAATGACGCTTTATGATATCATCTTTCGCTGTTTTGGTCACATTGTACTATCTCTGAGCCATGATTTGTGGAATCTAATTTCGCGTCCTCGTTGCGCGTGTGCCCCCGTTGCCATTCCTGCAGAGAAGTAGCTGTGAAGTTCTCCCCGTCTGCTCCGCTTGTGATCCATCCTGCGAAGGGGGACCCTTGTCCAACGAGGCAGGCCTTCGCCGCCTGATAATGTGTCATACTTTGCTTCACTTGAGAGTACGTACACGTTTTCGCGGGGCATGGTGGGTAATCGAAATCTTCCTGGGCACCGCGAAGGCGAAGCACGGTATCGCAATACAACTCGAACAGGGCCGACTTTGAGAGCTGTGGCCTACCCAACATGTGCGCGTCGCAAAAGCATGGGATGCATAGACCCACCTAAACATGGCCTTGAAGCGGTGTTTGGGAGGGACGCCCCGTTTGAGGCCGTTGATCAATATCTCGTGTGGGACGGACGTATCCGCGACCCAGCAGAGTGCTGGCACAACACGCTGAGTGCGGTAGAGGAATAGCCACAGAACGGGCACCTACCTTCGTTGAACGACCGGGCGGCCCCGACAGGCGACTTTGAAAAGGCAAATGCAACGTGCGTCAACACGACGGCCGGTCGACGCACGCGGAACGGCGCCGGCAAGCCTACCCTCGCCTCAGCAGACGTCGTCACGCAAGTCGGCACCTACCCGACACCTCCGACAGACGTCCCCAAAACGCGCGCTCGCAGTCCGCCTGGACGGCATGCTGCAAGTGCGGCGGGACATCCCCCACGATTATCCTGGAGATATAGATCGGGTCGAGCACCGCAGACCCGAGGGCGCCCTGGACGCCGAGCACGTTCCACCGCGCCATCTTGTCGCTGCACGACATGCACGCTGTCGGCGGGGAATCGGCCCGCCCGGGCTTGGTGCGCAGCACGCCGAGCAATGCATAGTTGTCACGTCCGCGCGCGGCGGCGCCTCGTGGCAGCGGTGCGAACGCGCACGCAGCCTTGAGCGTGGCCATCGCTGCGTCCTGGTGAGCGGCGAGAAACCGCGTGGAGGCGTCGCCGCCTTGCGAGGAGATGAGCACCCAAAAGGCAAGTTAATGGCGCTTACAGGGCGGCGTGGATATGTACATGATCAGGCGGACGCCGTCCGCGAGTCTAAACCTCCCCTGGCCTTTTCTCGTGAGCCACCGAGACTGCCCGCCCTGGGCGATACGCCCAACCTCTTCGAGGCACCAGCGGAGCGCGGATCGCCGCGCGAGGACTTCGGCGTGCGAGTCGTGCAGCGCCTCGCCCTGTTCTGGAAGGCGATCTAAAGGGAGGCATTTGCACCCGGTGGCCAGGGCGATGATATGGTCTGGAAGATCTGGATCGGGGGAACTCAACGCGAGGGCTGCGAGGACCGTGTAGGATGCCTTGTTCGGTGTGTGGTTGAGCGAGCGGAACTTGGCAAGGATCTGCTCGACGAGCGCACCGTCGGTCATGCCAAGGTGCGCCTTCCTGTGACCTGGTGTACGTAAGCTACATTCCTGGACCTTACCTGAAACCTTCTCGCGAGCACTGCACATTGTAACAGTAAATAATATAAAGTGACGAATGGATACACGGAGCTATGTTTACAGCGAGTAGACGTGGAGAGGTTACATATTGTATGATCTGAATGTGCGGCGTAAAATGATGAGTGGATAAACACAGGTATGAGCGGGACCCCTCTATTGAGCGCTCATTTTGAGATGCCACATTCCGATAGAAAGTTCTTCCAGATACTGCATCTCAATGCGATCCCAACGGATCGGTATCACATTGTTCTGTAAATGAGATCGGGGTTAGAAATGACCCGAGACCAGACGGGGGACGCACCTGGAGATAATGTGAAACAGCACGACCAACTCGTCTGGCAAGCGATTGGATATCCACGTAACCAGCGTATCCATCGATCGGAATTTCGTAGTTGAGAGGGGGGTATCCGGGCCACTACGGAAGCGGATGAGGATTATGGATGATACCGCATCAAGGAGACGTACCCTGAGATTCACGTAGATCTTTCCTCTGAGATCTACACCGAGGTCCTGGAGCGTATACGAGTCTGTGCCAGACAGTCGAACGTTTGCTTGTGCTTCCCCGATAGTGATGCCTGGGCGGAAGGCGCCCTTGCGCTTGAATTTTATGACGCGCCCAAAGCCTCTGCGGAGGGGATCGATGTAGGGGGATGAGGAGTAGGATACGGATGATGAACGACGGGGCCGGGTGAGTGCCAAGGGTGAGACCACGGAAGGATAGGTGCTCATCGGCCGTTCCATGTAGTATGGATCGATGTCGATGTCATCGTAGGCTGGATGGTAGGGATGAGCGTACGTCTAGGTAACGGGAAAGATCGTACATGTACGAGCAACGTAGGGATGGCCGGCGGTGGGGGCATACATGGAATAGGCTGGTTGCGAGTACGTCTTTTCGAAATGTCAGCAGAAGGCTTCAGAGGGAAAGGTCTACTGACGTGCACGAGTGGTTCGCCATAGGTGGACAGTGGGGTGGAGGGGTAAGTCAAAGATGGTCTTCGTGACCGTGGGGTGCTGTAGTAAGGGTCGTAGTACGACATGGTTGCGGGGAGTGACAAAAGGAAGTGGGCGAACAGGTGAGACAGCTGGGGCTTTTATACGAATGCCACGGGGTTGCGGCTGGCAGGCAGCGCCTCGAGGACGGATGGAAGAGGAAACGCGGCGGGATCTGGATTCCGATCATATAAGAATTGCTGGACAAGTCATTCAAGAGAGAGAGATTACGTGGCCATGAACTGCGGGACGGGAAAGGCGGAGTGCCTTGGAGACTTGGAGTTGGCATGATATCACCGCGAGGTATACACGTGTGAACGCGATCAGCGCATCACGTGATAGATCAGATAAGATTTAAACTCCGCTTATATAATTCTCACGAACATCGGTCTTCGTGGCGCTTATTTATATGGTTTATCATCATCAAATAGTACAGCTTTCTATGACTAGTCCGGATCTATGGAGAAACGTTAGTCTGACCCCACCATACACTGGATATGCTCACCAGAACATCCCAGCAATTCAAATATAGTGTCCCAATCCAGAGCATAACTGGTCGGTGACGTTGGGGTCTGTGAAGACCGGCGTGAGACATCGACCGGCGTAGGTCCCCACATGATGGGGGAATCCTCCCGTTGTGAGCGGTGGATGACGGATGGTGACGTATTCACCACAAGTCCCACCCGCTCCACATCAAAATATGCACTGTCACGGGGTGCACGAGGTCCAGCAGGCTTTCGTCGCCGTCGACCATAGCTCTCCGGGTGCACGGGATGTGAGGATGACGATGAGATGCTGGAATCGGGGGAGGAGGAACGTTGGGTGTACGTGCGAAACAGGCTGGGGCTTTGGATGCTCCAAGGCCAGACGTCTTGGTACTCGTTCGAGGATGAGTCAGAGGAGGATGATAGCCAGCTATAGGGACGAGGTCCCCTTACCCGACGTGTCCTTCTGTGTGTGAGCTTAGAGAGGGAGTCCATTTGGGATGACTCTGGGGGATGCTCGTGCACTAGCAAGAGGAGTGATGGCAGCGTTGATGGGCCAGATATAACGAATGCGAGCCATCCCGGGGAATTAAATGGGAGGAGGAGATATTGAAAGCCCGGACTAGGCAAATTAGATACGCGGGCGCTGTATCTTTTGCTGTTCTCTCAACACCGCTTGTCAAGGCACGTTTGATGTCCAGTTTGCCATTTTGGTTGGGACCTGTGTAGAATCTAGTACGCTATATCTCCACACCCGAACCGTGAACGCTGAGAAAGATGCCAGTGGACGTACGTCAGTAACCCAAAGCATCGCAGAACCGTGTAGTTTCTGCCAGGGTTTCCCCCGAGTCATCCTCCCATCGATGATCAACTGCCCCGCGGACTTTGACCCGTCAATCTTCTCCAACGAGATCGCCCTCGATGAGGCCCTCGATGCAATCGATCCCCTTCGACACCTCAGAAGCAATGAAAGTCTTGGAGATGACGATGGCGATCCGCAGGGCAGCATCGTTCCCGTTCAACCACGGTCAACACACAGCGAGCTTATCCGGCTGTCATTTTCTGATCGGCATTCCAATGCCATACACATCGCACTCAACGTAGACGCAAGTCCCGGTTGTGGTGGCATAGCTTGGCCAGCTGGCGAGGTTCGCCAATCATTGACTTGCATGTGCTCAGGTATGCCGTAATAACAACCATCGCAGGTGCTAGCAAGCTATTTAACCTTTCGTGGAGACGAGTACTGCACAGGAAGAAAGATACTTGAGCTTGGCAGTGGCACCGGTTTAGTTGGACTCATAGCCGGTAAACTAGGAGGCAGAGTTTGGATTACTGACCAAGCGTCAGCACTCTTCAATGATTTCATTGATCGTGCGTACTGATGTAGATCACACAGACCATTGCTGGATATCATGCAAGCAAACGTAAAGCTAAATCAGTTAGAACCCTCCGTCATCGTGTCGGAATTGAACTGGTGAGCGGTGTTAACCTTTTGCTACCGTATCCTGATATGGATTCTCAGGGGAGAACCACACCCTGCAGAGATACCTCAACCTGATCTGATCCTAGCGGCAGATTGTGTTTACTTTGAACCAGCCTTCCCACTCCTTGTAGACACACTCTCTGAGCTGGCGACCGAACAGACGGAAGTATTATTTTGCTACAAAAAGAGGCGAAAGGTATCACCGCCCTTTGGGTGAGATGCTGTGCAACTTATCACCACCAGGCTGACAAACGCTTCTTTACAATGCTCAAGAAAGCGTTCAGCTGGGGAGAAGTGTGTCATACAACTTGTTCTGTGAAGCGGCGCACCTCACAGTCATGCAGGTCGAGGACGATCCAAGCCGCGAGAAATACTGTCAGGAAGCTATTTCACTACTAACACTGCACAGGAAGCAGAGGGGTGATAGTTTGACGTGAGACAAGGTCGTTTCTATTTGTGACTTCTAAAATACGCCGGGCTATGGTATTATTGTTTTGATCTGCTTTCAAATGATCAACTTGTGTTACACTTGGTTTGCCGAGGATGTCACCTGTAGCCCATGGATAGCCTGGATTTCTTGTTTCAAGACATCGTTGACGAGTTTGTGTTGCTTCACTGTCGACAGCCCCTTGAACGCGTCACTGGCTATCTTGATTGCGAAAAACGAGCCGCACCCTCCTAAACGCACGGTCAATTCCTGCATGGGTAGTCGTAAGAGACGAACCCGAAACGTCCTGGACTGCGAGCTCAGAGGGAGAGAAGTGCTCGGTTAGCTTAGTGACTATAGTAGCCTCGGTGCTGGTGGATTGCGAGGCGGGCGTCGACAGTGACCGCAGAACTGATGTCAACCTTGGTAGTGCGAGTCGTCTTGCCAGTAGTGATGAGAGCATGTTCAAGTCCAATCATCACGTGGTGAACTTGGATTGATATGCTCATTTTTCGCGCATTCCTTCAACCAGCGCGTCGCTTCCATGCGTCTCCGACCACCCTCTTGAGGTCGCGTCTTTGGCAGCAGCCACCTCTGCGTCCATGTCATACACCATCTCTCTTGCGGAACCAAGCTTTTGACCCTCAAAAGTTTAGAACTCTGCGGCTCCTTGAATCACGCTTGTTTTCGACTGGCACCGCTCGACCTGTCGCAGAGACTTCCAAGCTACCTGTGCTCGCACCACCTGCAGTGGGTGGTTGGCTCCTTTTCTCATCTGCACTTGTCTTCGCAGTCATCGTGGTCGGAGGTGTCACGCGTCTCACAGAGTCTGGTCTCAGCATCACGGAATGGCGACCAATCACTGGTGTCATACCCCCGCTAAATGACGCTGAGTGGAATACCGAGTTTGAAAAGTACAAGGCAACTCCGGAATTCAAGCTGTCAGTATTCTTCCAGCGCGTTCTCCACAGCTTACTCAGTCACTTCAACAGGATAAATCATTCGATTTCACTGGACGATTTCAAGAGCATCTTTTACATGGAATGGGGTCATCGTGTCTTGGGTCGTGTTATCGGGGTTGCATTCGTACTCCCGTTGGCCTACTTCGCTGTCCGGAAAAAACTCACCACTTCTATGCCCGTAAAGCTCACCGGCATGGCGCTGTTACTCGGCTTCCAAGGGGTTCTCGGATGGTACATGGTTAAATCGGGCTTGGAGAACTCGATCTTGGAAACGCCTGGTGCGGTGCCTCGCGTCTCCCAATACCGGTTGGCAGCACATCTGGGTACCGCCGTCCTGCTTTATGCGGGAATGCTCGGAACTGGTCTGGCAGCCATCAAGGATTGGAGGTATGCACGTGGTGGTGCTTGGAGTGGGTCAAATACGATGTCATGGCAGGAAGCCCTCTCCAACCCTGCAGTTAAGAGATTCGCCCGGTACTCTCGCGCTTTGACAGCACTTGTATTCCTGACGGCGTTGTCCGGTAGGTGGTTGGCAAGGTGGTAAATACACTGGTAGTGCTCACCCGGATACTCAAGGTGCTTTTGTTGCTGGTTTGGATGCCGGATTGCTTTACAACGAGTTTCCATTGATGGGAGGTCGCTTCATACCTCCCGTAGACGAGCTCTTCTCCACCGCATATGCCAGGAGTGCAGATAAATCAGATACCTGGTGGAGGAACGTATTTGAGAACCCTACCACCGTCCAATTTGACCACCGTGTCCTTGTAAGCACTTTCCCTCAAGTTATCGTCACTGTGTTGATACCCGCTTCAGGCAATGATAACCTACTTGAGCACGTGTCTGCTATTCGCACATAGTCGCCGGAGTGCCATCCGTTCTCTGCTGCCGCCTCGCGCCCGGATCTCGGTCACAGCCGCGTTTGCGATGGTAAATGTCCAGGTGTTACTTGGGTTGGCGACCTTGCTCTACCTCGTTCCTATCCCTGTCGCGGCCGCACATCAGGCGGGTAGTGTGGCGCTGTTGAGCACGATGGTACATCTACTCGTTGCGCTTCGGCGGCCCGGTCTCGCCGCTCAACTCTGGCGGAATGCTGGAAAGGAAGCTAATAAGCTTGGTCAGAGAACTTAAGATCACGATGTATCTAAATCGTTGCTTAGACTTACCACCACCCACACTCAGTTATCTTCCCCACTCCCACGCGCCATTCTTCCTGAGTAATTTCGGTGCAACCGCTGGGAATTTCGCCTCATAGCTGAGGCTGCGCCGCAAGAGACTCGCGTGTTCTTGTTCATCACTCATCAGTGTCGGCAACAGGGCCCTTCCATCAGTCCGTGTATCGGTATATATCCGTCGGCCATTCTCTGACACTTTGATCGCCCCACCAGTACCGCAGTGATCCATCGAGTTATCCACGTCCTCCCAATGAACAAACGCAAACCCATTTCCCTTCCGACGGAAATTCTCCTCCTCATCTTTAAAGACTTGTGTTCGCCTTCGCGATCATGGCAGGAAGATATCGTGAATTGTGCCTTGGTGTGTCGCGAATGGACCTGTGCGCTGAGCCTACTATTGGTCGATTTCCGCTCTGAAGTTGTCCAACGATACTACCCACCGGAAATAGTCAAGTTTACCAACGCGCTCATCGTGCGTCCTAGCCTTGCTCTCGAAATCAAGCACCTCTCTGTGAGCTACTTCAAGCACCACTATGACTGGGAACCTCCGTCACGCTCAGCCGCGTTGCTCGTGCCTACAACAGTATCCAAATTGCGTGCGGATGACATACGTCGCTTAAAGTTCTCCAACGCCTTCCTTTCCATCCTACGTCTCGCCGTCAACGTCCAAATCTTGTCCATTGATGCAGCAGTCGCATTCGCAGACTCACCAAATGATCTCGCCGACGCCCTCTCCGGGCTCACCGCACTGGACAAACTCAGGCTACGATGTGACTGGCTCACCATGCCCCAACTACTGTCCTGCATCGCCACATGCGCGTCATTGAACCGTCTCACCATCCTCGGTATCCGCTCACCCGATACCCCCACCTTCCTCCCTGTCGAACCCACCACTCCTCCCTCCTCGCTCTCCTGCCGTCTCACCGTCCTTGCGCTGAGGGACGTGCCCATCGACGATGGCGAATTCGCATGTCTCGTCAACGCATCCAGGACGACTTTGCAGCGATTAACGCTCTACCGCGTCGAGCGTCTGACCAACGTGGGGCTCCGCGCTGCCCTGACCACCGTCTCCGGGTCGCTGACCTACCTCTGCGCTGCGACAGACGTGTTTCCACGGACAGCGGGGGAAGAACACGCACTCGACACGACGATCGCACAGATGGCACGCTTGGTCAAATTGGAGGTCGACCCCGACGTGGCGTCGGTACGGATGCTGGAGCGGCGTGCGGAGGCGTTTGCGCATGGCACGACTGGTGTGCCCGAAGTCCATCTCCGCCTGGTGGTCAGACGCAGCGCAGCGCGCAAGGGTGCTCTGTTTGGTGCGGTGGAAGGGGTTTGGCCGGGGTGGATCATGGGCAAGGTCTTGCGTACGTAGTACGGGTGCAGTTTTGCTCATCGGTGCAATGCGAACGGGACTGAAAGCATCTATTTGTGTAGTATCTTGTCCTTGATGCAATCGATACGTATGCGTGGTCGAGAATCTCAGCCGATTCTCTCTGATAATTTCAGTGACAAGTCAGGAAGACCCTCGGGAGAGTTATATCGAGCTTCTCTGCTCGTCCGATAGTTTGACAGGCAAACGATCTGTGCTTTGCACCAGAGTAGGGCGGCGTTTACAGCACGCACACTTCCTACTCAGTCCATGGATTCAAGTATTCGTCGCCCTCTATTAGTTCTTGTACCTCATTTCTGACTGGGCTTGTGCTGAAGGCGCCACCGTCGAATTACTCCGGGGAAGCATAACCTACTTCTTTTTTGCACCTAATCCCCGCTTGGTGGTCCTCGCAAACCCGACAGTCAAACATCCCTGGCACTCATGGCACTCTCTTGTATTCCTGAAGCAGTGTTATGGATAGGGAAATCGGTAAATACTAATCACACTTTTGGACGTACGGACTGATGGGAAGTCGCCTTATGCCTTCTGTGGCTAAGCTCTTCCCTACCGGCATGTTTGAGAGCTGTCAAATTCGACCTTGTGAGTCTC
>JBBPTV010001230.1:0-10855 GCA_038094275.1 Tubosaeta brunneosetosa | reverse complement strand
CCCCTCCAGCTTCAGTGGGAGACATTCATGACCCAGATGAAGTTCTCGATCTAGCGGACAAACTCAGCCAACTCCACCTCCGACCTCCAACTCCTGAACCAACTCCGTCACAAACTCCGGTGCATCCCCCTGCACAAATGGTCGGAGGAGTTCGCAGAGGAAGCCATGCACGAAAACCTGCAAATAAAAACCAGGACTATCAACGCACCTTAGACGAGGAAGTACAACGGAAACGGGGGGTCATGAAGACTCCGCTGAAGAAGCTGAGATCGAAGACACTCTGAAACCTACGGAGTCCGATGAAGAAACCTCTGATGAAAATCCTGATGTGCCAGAAGCCTTTTGCAACATCGACCAAATCTTTGCTGGAATAGCTCATGGACCTAGGGAGGAAAATCTACCCAAAACCATAAAAGAAGCCTATCAACGCCCGGACACAGACAAATGGAAATCTGTAGTGGAGGAAGAACTCCTGAGCCTTAACACTAACCATGTATACGAAACAGTTCCACTCCCCACCGGAGTAACCCCGATCACATCCAAACCTGTTTTCTGAATCAAACAGAACAAAAACGGAAATGTAGATTGATACAAAGTCTGGATTGTTGTGTGAGGCTTCACCCAAAAGAAAGGTGTAGATTATAAAGAGGTATTCGCTCTGGTTGCAAACCTTGACTGCATATGGACCATCATGGCCCTGGCTGCAAAATACAATCTGGAATTGGACCAAATGGACGTCTCTACCACATATCTAAACAGAGAACTGGAAGAGGAACTGTACCTCCTACCTCTGGAAGGAGTGCCCATCCAACCCAGATACCATTGGCAACTTCAGAGATCATTATATGGACTCAAGCAGGCAGGCTGGATGTGGAACAAAGTTAGGAGAACTCAATTTCACCAAACTAAATGTGGAGACATGCCTCTATGTCCTCCGAAAACAAAATCAGGTCTGTTTCCTAGTTGTATACATTGACAATCTGCTCCTTGCTGCCAGCACACAAAGCTTTATGAACTCTATAAAGTCATCATTGTCATCTACTTTCAAAATGCATGATCTGGGAGAAGCGAAGTTCATCCTAGGAGTTGAAGTCTGACATAACCAAAAGCTCTGTACCATCTCCTTATCACAAACCCAATATGCGCAAACTGTTCTCCAGCACACTGGGATGGCCAACTCCACTCCATGCCAATCTCCTATGCTCCACAGCCTGTTGCTGTCCACAAACAATCTGGAGAACGATTCCACAATATCAGAGATGGTCATCAATGGGACTAAGGTGTCATACCTAACAGTCATAGGCTCACTCATGTACCTTATGATGGGAACACAACTGGACCTTACCTACTCTGTTGGGACCCTCAACCATTTCAGCTCTGCTCCTAAGGAGTGTCATTGGAACACTGCAAAACGCATACTTTGCTATGTCCGAGGCACCACAGACATGGAACTCCAATTTGATGGAAATGAAGTGTCATTGGACATGGACTTTCATGGTTTTTCAGATGCTGGATGGTCGCAAGACCCAGACAACTCCAGATCTGTTTCTGGATACATTTTTATCAGCAACCGTGGCACCATCTCCTGGTCCAGCAAACTACAAAGCATGGTCGCTCTGTCTTCTACTGAATTGGAGTATATCAGACTTAGCAATGCCAGACAACACCTTGCATGGCTTCAGACCTTCTTCAAGGAGATTGGACATCCATAGACTGGACCAACCACACTTCATTATGATAATCAAGCTGCTATCATCCTATGCTGGGATCCACAGTTCCATGCTTGGACAAAGCACATCCAATGGAAGTACCATTTCATTTGGGATGATTTGGTTGGAAAGGGGGAGGCTGTGGTTCAGTATGTCCCTACCAGAGATATGGTAGCTGACATCCTTATGAAACCCCTACCTCACAAACAACATTGGAAATTTGTAAGGGCTATGGGCCTGTGGCTGCGCTTGAGTAGGAGTGTCAAAGTATAACTCTGGACATCTCTGGAGTTCACACAGAAACCAACTCCAGTCGTCTTTTGCTCATTTTTCATCCTACCTCTTTTGGACTTGCTTATACCTATTACAGTATAGTCATACCTTGTGTTGATTGCTTTGTGGCACTCCTACTCCCTCCAAACACATGCTGCTGCACCCTTTGTTATCTCCTGAAGCAGCATGCCTAGTTTCACCTATCCTATTCCGGACATTTCTGGAGTTTAGTGAGCATGTATCCTCATCACTATTTAACCCTTCCAACTTCTTCATCTCACCTCAGTTGTGCTCAGTACTTGTGGCACATTCTGAGTTGGGCATTGCTGCCCCTATTTAGTACTTTAACAGAACAATGTGAATGGAAGGAAGTGCTGAAGGAGATGAGGTTGCCCATGATGGTCACCAGCAATTCAAGGCACTACAGGCTGTCCAACAAGAGTCCAGTCAGTTTGGACAAGGAGAGTGAGAGCAAGCATGAGAAGCCAACTCCCCCAGCAATGGGTCCAGCAGAGGCAAGTGGAACAGGTAGACTGGTGTGGTCTACAAGGAACAAGGTGCGTCATAGAGGTCATTGTTGATGGCGCGGTACTGAACATGGTGGTAGTGTGCTCGTCTGGTCATAGATGATGACGAAGACAAAGAGGCGCCCCCTCCAGTGAAGAAGATGACAACTGCACCCATTGCAAGTATGAGCCTGGTCCTGTGTGGTCAGTGTGTGAAGAGGCAGGTGACATGCTCCAGACTACCAGACTGGGTCTGTGATCCATGTGCCAAACAGAAAATAAAGTGTGACCAGTTGAAGGGATGAGGGAAGGCAGGCAAGAAGGCAAGTAAGGAAGTTGTCATGGACAAGGGAAAGGCACCAGGTAAGTACACACAGGGTACTTGGATTCGAGCTAACTCGGATTGACAGCTGCAGCACCATCCAGATGATGATGAGGGAAGCCATTCCCAAACCTGCTGAAGATGATCTTTGACACAGAAGAATCGGACACACTGGAGGACAAGCAGAAGGAGGATGACGAGGTGGTGGTGGTGGTGCCGACAAAACTGGTCCAACATGGACAACCTTCGACCAAAGACTGGGTCGAAGTGGTGCTCAACGCCCTTGAGAGCAAGGTGCTCATGTTGCAAGCCGTGTTGAAGAAGATGATGGTGGAGTTGGGGAAGTTGGCGATGGAGTTTGGAGGGCAGATGAAGGAGATCAACGAGATCTGGAGGGCCATGCAAGCACATAAGTAGTCTGTTGTCATAGATAGTTCTTGTATTTGCAGTAATTGAGTCTGTCGCTTCCAAGTGTCCATGTCCAAGTCTGTGTGATCCCTAAGTATGAAGAAGAAAGGATTAAGCAAAAGAAAGGAAGTGAAGTGAAAGGATATGAGAAACGACACCAGGATTGTGAGGTACCACTCAAATTTTCTTCTTCATTTGACTTCTAGATGTCTACACCTACTTGGATACCAAGAGTCCAAAACCGGATTCAAACGGATAGCAAGAATGTCAGTCCAGATCAAAAGTGTGTTTGTTCAATGACACGTTCGAAATCAAAATCTAAGTAATAAGTCCATGTTCAAATCAGATGAGAGATAAAAAGACAACTGTCCTATTCATAGAAGCATTTGATGTTTTTGTGTTTTGTGTTTTTATGACTGTTCAGATGTTATGATTGATAAGACACCAGACTAAACCCAGGATGGAACAGAGGACTCCGGATGAAAACTGGGATGGAATACTAAATGTAAATTGACTTTTTGTTTTTGATTTGCAAGCTAGTTGTACAAGACTGCTCCATCATTTTCCTCGACTTTGTACTCTCCATCTTCCTCAGCTTTGAACTCATCAAGTTCCAGATTGTTCAACCCAGTCAGATCCATAACCAGAATCAACAGCTGCACCCTCAGATGGTACAGAAGGAGACGAAATGCTATGTAACACAACTTGGAGATTGTGCCGTCCAACTCAGCTAGCAGATATGATCCTCCAGTAGTCCTACGAAGGACCACCATTGGACCGAGATGGTGTGGCTTCATTTTTCAGTTCAACTCCTTTGCAATCCAAGTGTTCCAGACTAAAATGAGGTCACCTGGATCAAACGCTTGTTCCTGGATACAATCTTTGAAGTGCACCTTGAAGTGTTTGATAGACGTGAACTGAGATTGTCAAACATGTTCACGCATAGAGTCGATGTCATCCTGACGCTTTTGTAGCTGGGAGGCGTGCCAAGCTATGAGGTCAGATCTAGAAAATCCTTCAGTGTCTGGAGCAGGAAGAAGGAACATTGCCTCTGCAAGGTTGAATGGGAACAGAGGCTCGACACCATGCACCATGAAGTATAGTGACAGTCCAGTTGATTTCAGGATCATAATATGCTCTGCCCAGAAAACAGAGTGAGCTATGAGAGGCCAGTGAACCTCTCCCCCCAGGGTACTTTTAACGATGGACTCCCAGACATCGAAGTGATGCCATTCAACCACACTATTAGCTTGCGAATTGTAAGGGGAGATACCGATATGTTGGATACCATACTGAGTGGATAGGATATCCAACGCCTGCACAAAGGGAGAACCATTGTCAGTGACAATTTGGGCAACTGTGCCCCAACAACAGAGGATATCCTCAAAGATAAAGGATGCAATGGCAGATGTGTTCTTGGAATGCAGCATCTGCCATTCTGGATATGCTGTGAGGGCACAACGAGCTTGGATGATGAAGCAATAGCCCACAGAATGAGGCATCACCATGGTATCGATGTGGACTTTGTGAAACAGTCTGCTGATGACCAGAACAGTCAGAGGGATGTGGAGTTTTTGGGTTTGGTGAATCTGACACTCATGACAGGTCCAGATGTACCACTTGATGTCATCCACCAACATGGGCCACCAGAACTGGATGAGCAGGCATGACTGGACTGAGAAGATACCTTTGTGTCCGAGGTCATCATGCGCCTTCTTAATGAGTCTGTAACAACATTCAACAGGTGGGACAAGCTGATGACAGCCATGCAGTTTGTGATGGTACAGAGATCCATGGAGGATGAAGAAGTGGGTGGCAGAATTAACAAAGGAAGTGAAGTCAGCATTGTTGAGATCAGGTGGGTGGATGCGAGTGTCGAGGAACTGGTGAATACAGATGAGATGATCTTCTTTGGCAAGTGCTTTTGGAGAGTGAGGAATGACCAGATTAGAATCTGAGTCCAGATCAGCATTGAAGAAGACAGATAGGATGGAAGAGGAGTGTGGTCATCTGGAGAGGTGAGCAACGTTTGAAAGGGAACAGACATGATCATTGAGCAGGTGTGTGGAGAAAGAGTACATGTCATCCAACCAATCCTCAAAATCATCATCATCAACCAGATTGTCATTGGGAGGAGGATGACATGAGAGTCCATCTGCACCAGTATGATGGGTGGCAGGGACATGGATGAGATGAAAGGTGAACAAAAGGATACCTGCGATCCAACAATTGATGGTCACGTTTGGTTGCAGATCCGGATTGTTGATCATACCCTTGATGTATTTGGTGTCCATTTTAACTGTGAAGTTAGCAATCCCAAATATGAAAATCTGGACTGATCAGAGTGCTTGGAAGGGTTCGTATAGCTTGAGCTTCACCTGAGAATAGCAACTCTCGACCTTGTTAAGGCTGATGGAACCAAAACAATTGGGATAGTATTTCCCATTATCTCCTTTCTGTGATAAGATATACCCAACCATGATGATCAAGGTATCAACTGCAAGGATAACCTCACATCTGGATTCATAATGCAGGTGACACTGTAAAGATGATGAATGGGTAGGTGGTACCACTGTCACGTCCAGGGAGACCCTGTTGTAGGCAGAGGGGACCCATAGAAAAAGGGTGGTGTGAGCTAGGCTTGTCCCAAGGGATTTGTATGTAGGTACTGTAGTGAGAAGGGGTAGCTAAATGACACCTAGCACAAAGAGAGGGTAATCCAATGTGAAAACCGGATTGAAACGAGCAGAGAACAACAAGTCCGGTCCAATAGAAACCAGATAGATGAAGACAGAGAGTTCGAATGACAACGACAACGACGAGAGGAGCACAGATAACAAACAAAACTGAGAGTAAGAGGGAGATCCTATTGCAATTGCATGGTACAAGGCTTTATAGTCCGGGTATTTCCCAGGACTTTCGAAGCAAGAAGATCTAAGGAAGAATACCTTTCTACAGCTGCAAATCCCAAGATGACCCACCAAAAACAAAGTGGAAGAGATATGTGTGGTTGGAACAACAAGATCTAAGAAGGTGAGAACTAATAACAAATGAAAAGAGACAAATGAAAAGTGTCTGACCTGGATACCCCTATCAACCAGACTATGTGGACTAACTGGATACCAACAATCTGAACTGGACTGAACTTGGATCGATGCAGATGGACATGGGACATGATGGAGGTCTTGAACAACAGATGGACGATACCTAGAATACCTGTAGAACATGCCCTACAAACGTAGAGAGCTAAGAGCTCCTACAATGCAAAGCTGGAGAATAACAGATAGCGTCCTTCAGACATGAAAATGCAAGCTGCTGCTCCTCGCCCCACTTGAAAGGAGTGCCCTTCCATGTCAAATTGACCAACAGGTGAGCAATTGTTGCAAAATTTCGAATGAAAATGTGAAGAACACTGTACCACACACACCTAGGAATCCGCATACTTGAGTAGGTTTTGGCACTTGGGCCAGTCACAGATTTTTTGAACTTTGTTCTCATGTGGGATATGACCCTCAAAGGTACACTTGTGTCCGACGATAGTCACATCCAGTGCAGTGAGGACAAACTTTTTGGCAGAGATAGTCACACCAACATTTTGTAAATGTTGAAGGATATGATGTACAACCAGGAGATGCTCTCAGATGAAGTGATGAATACCCAGATTGTCCAGAATGGTCTGATAGGACCTGTCCGGATTCTAATAATGATTAGTGACAGACTTAACAGGAAGATCATTGATGAAAGGATAGGTATGATGAGGAAACTCATCCTGAAGGACAAACAACATGTCCACTTGATAGATTTGGACAGTGTTTGTATACCCCATGGGCACAGTAGTGAGACAATGCGGACCCATAGGACTATTGAAGGTGGTGAGGTCATAAGACTCCAGATAAAGAGGGCATTGGTTGTATCTGGTGAACAAGTCCATCATTCTGTATACAGCATATCTGGCGAAGGACTCAGTGAAGTGTTAAAGTATCTAAATAGGGGCAACAATGCCCAACTCAGAATGTGCCACAAGTACTGAGCACAACTCATCTGCAAATCACCCTTTTTGGGACAGTGGCACAGTAATTCACATAATATTACAGCATGTACAGTAACACAGGTGACAGCATGACATAACTACAGTGTGACAACAGTGTGACAACAGTGACTCAGCAACTCACAGCCGGTCACAGGGTCACAGCGCCCAGGTTCAACAGTCAGCAACAGTGGTCCACAGTCCTACAGGCGGGACTAGTGAAATTAACTATGGTAAGCCCTAATCCCTTATCCTAATCACCCAAGACTTAGCAATTTTTTTACAGTGCAGGGTCACATGACCATGTCATGCATAACGGTATGTTCAACTTCTTCTCATCTCCTTGTTACTGACCACATGCCACTTCCTGCCACCTTCCACCACCTCCCCCTCACTGCCTACTATGCTTACACAACCACCATCACAACATGAGGGTGGTGCAATGGCCCACAACCACCCAGTGTGACCCCACCACCAGCCTGGACGACAGGCAGACCCAACAGCCTGCTCACCATGACCACATGACGTGGAGGGCAAGGTAGTGCAACCTTGCACCGCACCACCATCACCCACAGGATGATGAGGAGGGCGTGGTAGTGCAACGGCGTATCCACCACCCACCAGGACGACAGGTGGGAGGTGCAACCGTGCATGACACCACCACCCATAGGATGACAAGGAAAGCGCGGGAACACGGCGCACCCACCACCCACCAAGACGACGCACTGGGGGTGCAACCATGCACAGATCCACCATCACCCACAGGACAATGAGGAAGGCAGGGTAGCACAATGGCGCCTCCACCACCTACCAGGACAACATGCGAGAGACATGACCACACATGCCACCACCACCCAGGACGACGAGGAAGGCGGGGGAGCACAACAGTGCACCCACCACCCACCAAGATGACGTGCGGGGAGTGCAACAGCGTATGGCACCACCACCACCCCACCACGATGGTGAGGAGGCACATGACCACACATGGCATACCCACCATCCCAGGACAATGAGGAGGGCAGGGTAGCACAACAGCACATCCACCACCCACCAGGACAGCATGTGGGAGGTGCGACTACACATGCCACCACCACCCACAAGACGATGAGGAAGGCGGGGGAGCACAACAGTGCACCCACCACCCACCAAGATGACATGTGGGGAGCACAACGGTGTATGGCACCACCACCACCCCACCATGATGGTGAGGAGGCGCATGACCATGCATGGCACACCCACCATCCCAGGATGACGAGGAAGGCGGGGTAGTGCAACGGCGCATCCACCACCCACCAGGACGAGGTGTGGGGGAGGCATGACTGTGCATGTTACCACCACCCATGGGATGATGAGGAAGGTGGGGGAGCGCGACAGTGCACCCACCACCCACCAAGACAACCCTCAGGGGGTGCAACGGCATACAGCACCACCACCACCATGATGGTGGGGAGTGCCACAACTGCGCATGGCACTGACAGGATGACGAGGAGGGTGAGGGAGCATGATGGTGCACCCACCACCCACCCAGACGACACGTGGAGGGCGATGGCATACGGTACCACCACCACCACAGCGGCAGGGAAGCGCACAACCATACGTGGCACGCCTACCATCCACATGACAATGAGGAAGGTGGGGGAGCGCAACAGTGCACCCACCACCCACTAGGACAATGTGTGGGCGGTGCAACGGTGCATGGCACCACTACCACCACCACCACGATGGTAGGCAGAGGCACAACAGCACATGGCACACCCACCACCCACAGGATAGTGAGGAGGGCAGGGTAGTGCAACCGCGCACCCACCACCCACCAGGACGAGGTGTGGGGGAGGCATGACCGTGCATGTTACCACCACCCATGGGACGATGAGGAAGGCGGGGGAGTGCGACAGTGCACCCACCACCCACCAAGACGACCCTCAGGGGGTGCAACGGCATACAGCACCACCACCACCATGATGGTGGGGAGTGCCACAACTGCGCATGGCACTGACAGGACGACGAGGAGGGTGAGGGAGCATGATGGTGCACCCACCACCCACCCAGACGATGCATGGAGGGCGATGGCATACGGTACCACCACCACCACCACAGCGGCAGGGAAGTGCACAACCATACGTGGCACGCCTACCATCCACACGACAATGAGGAAGGTGGGGGAGCGCAACAGTGCACCCACCACCCACTAGGACAATGTGCGGGCGGTGCAACAGTGCACGGCACCACTACCACCACCACCACGATGGTAGGCAGGGGCACAACCACACATGGCACACCCACCACCCACAGGATAGCAAGGAGGGCAGGGTAGTGCAACCGCGCACCCACCACCTCAGGATGATGCACAAGGCACTAGCACCACCCACAGGATGACTGGGAGGGCGGGGTAGTGCAATGGCACATCCACCACCCACCAGGACGACATGCGGGGTGCACACAGTACACCAACCACCCACAGGACGGTGAGGAGGGCAGACTACCCACCAAGATGGCATGGGGGCAGAACAGCGTGTGCACCATGCACACCACCCACTAGACGATGAGAAAGGTGGGGGCAGCGCAACGGCGTGCACACAGCACACCTACCACCCACAGGACGATGAGAAGGGCATGGCTGCATGATGGCATGCCCACCACCCACTCCGATGACATGCAGGGGGCACAATGGCACGCGCACCACAAGCACCGCCTACCAGACGACAAGGAAGGGGGACGGTGCAACCCACAGGACGATGAGGAGGCACTTCAGTCACCCCCCAAAAGGGGACCTGTTAGATATATTAAATGTAGGTCAACTATTTACCTAAGTGGTCCTTTTTCCATGGGTTTGTCCATCAAGCTCTGGGATATCCCAACACCCCTCAAATCATCATGTGTTATCCCATCTATTCCATTCTAGGACCTGGGCTAAAATATTTGATTGATGGCAATTGACCCAATTTTTTAACATTATCCCACCTTATACTAGGGTGTCAGGGGTCCTTTATGGATGTTGTACTTACACATAATCCATTATATTTGTGTCTTTTATTAGAACATGGTATCAGATCATCAGTCTATTTTATATCTAAGATATCCCATCTATTTTATTTGTCTTTTCTGGGTTATCTCATGTGCCTCATTTATCCTCTGTGGGATATCCCAGTATCTTATTTACTCTCCTATGGGATATCCCAGTACCTTATTTACTTCTCTGTGGGAAATCCCATTTGTCTTCCCTGGGATATCCCAGTATCTCATTTACTCTCCTTTGGGATATCCCAGTACCTCATTTACTCTCCTATGGGAAATCCCAGTACTTCATTTATTCTCCTATGGGATATCCCAGTACCTTATTACTCTCCTGTGGGATATCCCAGTGCCCTGGTTACTCTCTTTTTGGATATTCCAGCACCTCATTTACTTGCCTCTGGGATATCCCACATAATATATGGGATGACAGATATTGACACCTGTCATAAAATTGACATGTGACATAATGTTGTTTATAGAATCCATTAGGATGACAGATAGTGTCATTTGTCATAAGATTGACATATGACACCTGATATATAACATAAATGTTGACAGATAGTGTCATATGCCAAAGATTGGCATGCAACATAAG
>JBBPTV010001229.1:0-10861 GCA_038094275.1 Tubosaeta brunneosetosa | reverse complement strand
TGCCCAACTAAGGTAAAGTAAATACAAGGTACTAAGAATCAAGCAATGTCTCACCTCAGAATGTGCCACAAGTACTGAGCACAACTGAGGTGAGACGAGGAAGTCAGAAGGGTTAAATAGTGACGAGGATACATGCTCGCCAAACTCTGGAAAAGTCCGGAACAGAATAGGCAAAACTAGGCGCACTGCTTCGGAAAATAACAAAGAGTGCAGCAGCGCATGTTTGGAGGGAGTAGGAGCACCACCAAGCGATCAACACAAGGTAAGACTATACTGTAATGGGTATGTGTAAGTCCGAAAGAGGTAGAATGAAAAATGAGCAAAAGAGGACCAGAGTTGGTCTCTGTACGAACTCCAGAGTTGTCCGGAGTTATACTTTGACACCCATGCCACAGACACCCACACCCACCCACCAGGAGCCACACCCACAGCATCTGGCAGCACATCCAGGTGGGTTCTGATGCCTGCTGGGATGTTTTTCATATCACCACTTCAGGCATGTCCTTTTCTTTTCCCCCTGCTGGCACTGACACACTAACAGAGGACACCAGGCTGCTGTGCCAGTGTGGGTGCTGGCCAGAGGAGAGACAACGGCGGTCGGCATGCTTGGCATCCACCTGTGTTCAGGCCAGACATGGCATCTATGGTGGGCTTTGGTTGACCAAGTCACTTCCTATTGATATGTGGGTATCATCACTTGTACTAATACACACAATATGATGGAATTTTGCTATCTTGTCCTGTACTGAGATATATCGCTGTGTGATGAAAAATATGAACTGGCCAATCTGACTGAAATCCTGGAACTTAACTCAGCATATATGGGCTTATATGGGTCTGTCAGACAATTTGAGTTCCTTGAAATGGTTGTACACTCCCCAGCAACGGCAGCTATGTACAGTAGGCATTATAGTGTTTATACGATGATACTTTTTTATATACTAGTATATCCGAGTTCAACAATTTTTGTGATGAAAGAGCAGCTGATGTGTGCTCACACATTTTTTCATTGTACATTTTCGTCCTGCAACGCTCCTACAAAAAGGTTTGATCAGTATTTAGTATGTCGTGTTTTCATTTCTCTCGCTGCTCCGAATACCAGGGTTTTGAGTTACAATTGAGTCCACAGTGCAGCGGCTCGGTGCGGGGTTTCCAGAAAATCCGTGATTCCACTGGCTTGCGTCAGTGTTTATCTGGGTCTGGGTTAGGTTGGTCTGGATTGCCGATGCATGCCGATTTAGCCACGCGCCAGCTGTCCTGGATCGTGGCCTCCTCTAATGTGACCCCGCTAGCGCTGTTCCTCCGACACCAGGCTCCAGTTCGACACCGTCGTACTCACAGACACATGCCAGCTGTGCCGGAACGAGAGGATGATGGCGACACGTCGGCCGAGGTGCATAGGCATCGTTCACTTTCACTGTCTTTCTTTACTGACGTCTTCCCACCTCTCCATGCCATCGCCTGCCTGTCCAGCCCCATACTTATTGCGAGGACTTGCGATCATCATGTCCGTCGCCGCGCCTCCCAGTTCCACCCTTCTTCCCCCCGTAGAACAGATTCCATACACTATCGCTGGTTGTTCAGAACACAGCGGACACTACGTCACCGAGAACATCCTGGTCGATCGACCCCAAGACCAATCCAGTCGATGGAGCGGGGCGCAGCAACCCCCAAGCATGAAACAATGGATATTGCTCCGTCTGGACACATTGGCCGTCGTCAGTTGAGTGTCTGTTCGTCTCACTTCCCCCGCCCCTGCCCTCGGAGATCGTGGATGCGGATGCTGATAGCCATCCTAGGAAGCATCATGTTTGGCAAGGTGCGCTGGCAGTGATGTACTCGGAACGACTGGGGTTCACGCTCAAACTACGATATGCCTTCGTCTCCAGTTTCAAAGAAGTACGTTGACGTGTCTGTATTCATCCCCCATGTCATCCATGATCTCCAACAGAACATCCCTGCAACATGAAAGAATTCAAGCTCTACATGGGTCTCAATCTAGACCACATGATTCAGGTCGTACACGCCGGTCTCCGAGACGACGCCACCCAAGAAACGCTATCGATCACGCATCTCAACAAGGACGGCGTACCGTTCCCAACACGGTTCGTTAGAATCGTACCACTCTCGTGAGCATGCGTTCCTCCACCCTTGTCGTAGTCTTATGCGGACGTGTGTCGAGGGCACACGGGCAAAGCTTTCATATTTCTATCTGGCACGTCTCCGTCTCGGGCATCACAGAGCCCTCGTACGTGGAACGTATCCAAGTGCGTTACGATGAGGTATGCCCTTGATCTTCCTCTCCATCGGCTGCATCCCAACGTGCGGCCATCTCGAAACACCCTTCTCATGTCTCTGTGAAACGTGTAGCATCGCGAGACGGTCGTCCTTCGCCAAATTCTCAAGCATCTCCGAGAGCGACGCCTCCTGACACCATACCAAACCATCCTCGCCCGCTCTCAGCTCCAATTCGAGCACCCTATCGTGACGTCGTTGCACACCGCCCTCATTCTCCAGGGGAACTGGGACGACGCGGAAGCGCTCCTTCCACAAGCCTCCCTCGCAGGTCTCTTCCAGTCCTACCTCCAGTCCTGCCAATCCCGCGCACAGTGGCGACGTCTGGACGGCGTCGACGCAGACGGAGACGCGCCCTCTAAGCGCGGCGGACACGCCATGTGCATCGATCCCGACGATGGCCACATCTACCTCTTTGGGGGGTGGGATGGGCACAAGCCCCTCGACGATTTCTGGGCGTACGACATCCACACCGATCGGTGGCGTGTCATCAGTCACAGCACCGCGCTCGAAAAGAATGGGCCTATCGCGCGAAGCTGCCACAAGATGGTGTTCGACACCAAGTCGGGGTGTATCTATCTCCTGGGGCGGCTGGGCGACGGGGACGTCATGCCTACACGACCCGAGGACGAGGAGATGTTGAGGCCTGGATAGCGGCAAGTGGGACCTACTGTCGTTCGATAGGGTGGTGAGTGTCGTGCGCCCACTGAGGATGTAAACGCTCATGAAACCATTCTAGAGCTCCGGGGGTCCGCCGCTGATATTCGATCATCAGATGGTGATGGATTGCGACGCGCAAGTGTTGTATGTCTCTGGAGGCCATGTTGTCGACGGGGACTGGGACTCTCCGAAATATTCAGGGTTGTATAGCTACAGCGTCCAAACGAGCAAATGGAAGTTGCTTCAGTGAGTTCATCTCTACCTCGTCCGTTTGTTTGTGCTCCTACTTTCTAGACCTGTTCAATCACCATCTACGCTGATTCCCCAACCGGCTCTCTTACCCCGCTTCGGACACTCGATGGTACTGGACCTGCACTTGAACACGCTCTTCATCTTTGCAGGCTAACGCGACGAAAAGTACTTGTCGGACATGTACGCGTACGACATCACAACCAACACGGTGTCCGAGCTGTTTGGCAATTTCAGTTCGAGCGGTGGGCCAGACGCGTGTTTCACGCAGCGGGCGGTGGTAGATCCCAAGCTGAAGGAGGTGTACGTGTGCGTGCCCTACTTCTCCCGAGTGTGGGCCGGCGAAAGTTGATGCGTGGTCTAGTTTCTGTGGGTTGACACGGGCGCAGCAGTCGTCCGCGCTGACGGTGCTCCGCTCGGATGCGCCGAATTGGGTGTATCAGTACGGCAATCCATCTCAGCCGGGCAAGTGGACGCAAATCTTATCCGAGGTAGTATCGGAGACGGTCGATGGTGAGGAGACTAGGCATGGTTATGCTATTGGACGTGGCAAGGACGGGGGAGACGGTGGGCAACGTGCGCTGTTGGTGCCCATACCTAGGTATGCGCACCAGGTCGTGTATGATGAGCGGACGAAAAGGGTGTATATGCATGGTGGCAATGCAGGCGAAGGGAGGGCGCTTGGAGGGGAGGAAAACGAAAACGAGGAGATGAATGCAGGGGATGGGAGTGCAGGCGAAGGAGAGCAGGACAGGTCGAGGGTGGAAGAAGAGGGTGTACAGCCTGGATTGAGGGAGACACGGTTGGACGATTTCTGGGTGATGGATCTCGTGAGGTGAGTATGTGTGATCAATCTCGGTCTGATTTGACGAAGCCATGCGCAGAGCCGCCCCCGAGGAGGTGATACGACAAGCCAAGTATCTCATTCGGAGGCAACGGTGCGGATATTCGTTTGGCGTGTTGACTGGACACTGAACGATACACAGGTTCCGCGAAATGTGCGAGGAGCAGCCTGCCGTGAAGGCGCTGCGATATCTGCAAACGGAGGTCTCTGAGTCGTTGATCATTCCAATCCAGAGGAAACGCGCGTGTTTCGATCTCTGCTCGCACATTTGTTGTCTCCCCGTACGTTGACACCCGCAAGTGATCCGGTTGTATCAGCGAGAGAGGAGCCCCCGAAGAAGCGTTCGCGGCCGAATACGCCAGATGAGGTGTGGACGAACATGATCGACGGCGAAGACGACGATACCGCACAACAGGTCTCGCATGGATCCCTCTCCAGTAGCGCAACGCCCGCAAAGCAGACTCGGGCGGTTCTACAGATGGACGAAGACCCAGAGGAGACGAGGATGCGTGCGGAGGGAAGAAAGCCGGTGTCTGCGGCGCGGTTCAGTCAGCGAACGGAGATGTTTGAGAGTTTGCTGGCGTTTGTCGGGGAGGAGGTGAAGCAGCCAAAGGGATCGTTATTGGACCTGGTCGACGCGGACGATGGGTTATAGGAATACCTCTATGAGTATCATTACAAGTACAAGCGTCGGTCTACTCGTCGAGGTTGATGGCGCGGCCAAACTTGGCGTACAGAACGACTTTGAGCTCTTTCGTCCCCTTTTCGCACTCTTCAGCGGTGGTGGACAAGTCTGTGAGCTGCGCCGCGATATCCGCCTGGTCCTTCTCGAGTCGTCTTAGGGCTCGCGGTTGGGACAGATGGAGGAACGATTCGCCGATTTTGTATCTGGATGGGTCAGATACGATTGTACCGACTGGTACGAGACTTACAGTACGACCTGGTCATCGTCCGTCAGCTCCAGCTCTGTTGCAAGGTCATCCAGAGCTTCTTTTTCTTGCTGCGTCGACAATCAGTGTGGGACCGACTCGGGTGCCGTCGAGACGCACCTTGAGCGCGTTGAGTCTGTCCTCGATGCCTCGCAGCCGTGTGTTGAGCTTTGAGAAGGTGCTGATGCGCTGTTGGTCCTCTGTAGAGATCAGACGCGTTCTGTAGCAAGAAGCTGGAACGTACCCCAAGTCACCTCGGCAGCGTCGTCGCTCTCTTCCTCCTCTGCCAGCTAGCGTTGTTCGTTGGGTTAGCTTGTGAGAGACGACGTGGGTGTGACCGACCATGCGCAGGTTGTTCATCGTTGCTTACGAGCTACTGTAAGTTTGACAGACGCGACACAACTTGACTCTCTAGCACGATGCAGCACATCCAAGACGTCGTAGCGTCGCTCGAACACGCACTCCCGACGCCAGAAACCATCTCGGATTGGTACCACCAAGCAGCACGCGCACCGTTCGACACGGTCAAGACGCTCTTGTTCTGGTATGTGCTACTGACCCAGATCGTCAGAGCGTGGCGCCATTTGCGCGCCAGAGGGCTCAGACGGAGCGTCGTCGACGGCTACGTATGGACTTCCAAGGTCTCTCTCGCCTGCTCGTCCCCGCACGGCCCACTCACACCCATCCCAGAGAGCACTGCTGCTTGCGCTGAAACTCCCCCCGGCGCAATAGAAGTTGTGAGAGGAACTCGGACGAGCCAAGGTCGAGATCGAAGACAAGCTCATGCCCAAGGACAGCGAGCTCACCCGGCACCTCGCCCTCCCCGACCAGGGCAGATCCGCCGCATGGATAAGCGACGAAATGGCCCGGATGGACAAGGCGCTCGGCGGTCACACCGACTGGCGACAGGGCAAGCTCTCCGGCGCCGTCTACCGTACGTGTCCCGTTTCCTCCGCGCGCGCGCCAACGGGCCACTCAACGCGCGGACCGCAGATGGCGGCGACGACCTCTCCAAGGTGCTCGTCGCCGCGTTTGAGCGCTACGCGGTCTCCAATCCACTCCATCCGGACGTCTTCCCATCCGTCCGGAAGATGGAGGCCGAGATCGTGGCCATGTGCCTCAGGATGTACGGCAACCCAGACGGGGCGGGCACCATGACCTCCGGCGGCACCGAGTCGATCGTCATGGCCATCAAGACGCACAGGGACTGGGCACGGGCCGTCAAGGGCATCACCGCACCGGAAATGTCAGTGTGTACGTCTCTTCCATGTGCGTTGTTGACACCCCTGTGCAGGATCGTCCCAGCGTCGGCGTACATGGGTATCAAGGTGCACGAGGTGCCTGTCGACCCTGTGACACGTCAGGTGAACCTGAAGCGCGTGCGCAGAGCCATGTCCGTGTTTCGGTCTTTCCCGTTTTCTTTCCGTGCTTGACTTATCTCCTTGGTCCAGAAATGGCAATACTATCATGGTAGGTGCATGTCGCGTCGCACGACACACGCGCTTCACGTCTGTCTTTCCGTAGCTCGTGGGGTCCGCGATCAACTTCCCAGATGGCAACCAGGACAATATCGTCGCTCTCGGTGCACTGGCAGCGCGATACAACATCGGTCTTCACGTGGATTGTTGTCTCGGTTCTTTCATTGTCCCTTTTCTGGCACAGGCTGGTCTTGCAGACGGCGAAAACGGCCGTTACAAATTGACTCCGTTCGATTTCCGTGTTCGTGGCGTGACGAGCATCAGTTGTGATACCCACAAGGTCTGACGTCTTCTTTTCGTGCACTTGGAGGAGCACTGAATCCACGCACGACAGTATGGATTTGCACCCAAGGAGGGTCAGAAACACGGGTCGTTCGGGACAGTGTGTGCTCACGCGTGTGGATACGCAGGGATCCTCCGTGATCATGTACCGTGACGCTGCGCTGTGAAGATACCAATACTATGTCACCCCACACTGGGCAGGCGGCGTGTACGGGAGCCCGAGTTTGTCTGGATCGAGGTCAGATGCGTTCCGGATGCACGGCGACGTAGATTGACCCCCGCCGCATTCTTTTTTCTGTAGACCTGGCGCCTTGATTGCGGGGACGTGGGCCGCGATGCAGTACATGGGCTCCGAGTACGTTCTTTGGGGCTCCCACAGACCCAACGCTCACGCCGCCACAGCGGGTACCTCCAATCTTGTCGCGACATCGTCACGTGTGCGCGGCGCATCGCCAACACGATCAGCGCGTCCATCCCCGAGCTGTACGTGCTCGGCCCACCGCCCGCGTCTGTCGTTGCGTTTGGGTCGCGGGGCAAGGCGGTGAACGTGTACGAAGTCGGGGACCGGATGGCCAAGCGGGGATGGCACTTGAATGTGCTGAGTGGGCCTCCCGCGGTGCACATCGCGTGTACGGTGCGTCCTTGTCCCCCTCCTTTTTTTTTACTTGGCGTTGAGCGATGACGGGTGGACAGCATCTGACGCTGCAAGTGGTGGACACGTTTATTGCGGATCTCAAGGAGGCGCCCGAAGGCAAGGGGACGATGGTGGCGCTGTATGGTGCGTGTCCCGAGTTTGGTGCTGGGACGGTGGGGCTCATGTACGGGCAACAGGCCTCGGGAGTGCGAGCGCGGTCGGGCCGACGATCGTTGAGGAAGTGGTGAGCATGTTTTTGGATGCGCTGTACAAGGCCTTTTTTTTTTTTTATACTATACTTGAAAGTCTACGCCCCCTCACATGACCAGTCCAAGTCCAAATCCTGAGTGAGTCCTCAGTGTACACACGGTGAGGCTGTTGCAAGCAAGGGTGTGTTGTGGTGGCCTTGGATGGTTGGGATGAACAAGGATGGAAACGGATGAGAGGAGTTGAAGTAGCATGGAAAGTACGTGGTCGACGAGCTCGAATACTCCGAGTTTACAGGTCTCTCTACCAGTCGTCGATTGATGCGCCTACACCCACTCCCCCTGAACTCTGCCCCACAAGGGACCCGACCGGCACCAAGTGCCCTATCGACCATCGCTGTACCCCCGACCTGTACGACTACAATCACAACGCCATCATGAACGGATTGCCTTGGTTCCCCGCCTTCATCTTCCTTTCCCTCTCCTCCCAACTTGACCCCATCCTCTCCTTTCTCTAACCCGCCCGCCGTCTGGCAGAATGCTCGTTCACCGCGCGCTCGTCGTCCTCTCGTTTGTCGCCATCGCCTACAGCGGCCCCCTCATGGGCCGCAATCCCGTCGGCGACTGTGACGTTGGCAAGATACAGTGTTGCCAGAGTGTGAGCACGGTGCGTGGTCGATGTTCGTCTTCTGTGGTCGGTCTAACGTCGAGGTTGGGCAGCCCAACAGTCCGGACGTGCTGAGCATTCGAACCCTTCTCTTTTGGCTCTGCTTGTGTCGCTACCGGTGAATACACCAATCAACTTGTCATGCTCGGCTGCTGGAGCTGGCTCTGGTGAGGGATGTGATTCGAATCGCGTCTGTTGTGACAAGGTGGTCTATGTACGTGTCTGTCTTGTAAATGGAATTGTTTGTTCAATGCGTTCATGTAGCAAAGCGGCCTCATCAACGTGGGATGCACGCCTCTGAATCTGGGCAACCTTTGAGGCTACGTGGGGTGCCTTTGCTTTCTCCCTCGTGTAACCGGACGCTCTCATTTTGTTGATGTCTTTATCGATGGTCATGTGGTGGTGACTTTTATTAGTGGGGTTACATGCCTATCGGAATGTACCTAATTTACATGGTATCTATGCGAGTGGGGCTCGATGATGCGTGACTGATGACCTGTCCTCATTTCTCTCCCTCGCCGTGAGATGTTGCACAATCGATCCCGCCGCTGGTTTCAAGAATGGCTGCCCATTGTCAGCTGTCCGGCCGACTTTCCATTGGAGCTTGTATGTCAACGTTGGACGACATGGCGATTGTTGACCAACACCCACAGTTTCAGCACGCAATCGAGCAACTCATCCACCACCCAGAGTAAAACTCTACACTCATTCTTCCCTCAAAGACCATTAGCAACACCTTGTGTTCTGTTACTGCCGTGTCACACCATCTCGAGTCTCACCGACCCATATGCAACATCCATCGCAAGCTCCTTCCTCGTCGACCAGGCCACGATTCCGCCCTGGAGCAAAACTGCACCACATATACGCTGAACACTGGTGAACATGCGGGCATACCGTGCATGCTCGTGCTGAGCCCTCTCCTGCCCGCCGGTGTGTCTCTCCCTTATTATCATCCTACCGTCCGACACCTCACGTTTCGCTTCGTCCCTTGCGCACCCCCGATGTTGCGCATAGAAGCGGTCGTGCTGCCGAATACGCTGTTGGACCTTAACTCGAGGTTGTACCGCACACCATTGGCCTCCTCGAGACTCTCCATCGATATGGATGGGGCGCAGTGACCTATTATCAAAAGCGTGTCAAGCACGATCGTGTTCCCCAGAGAGATGCCTATCAAGATCTGTATCTCGTCATGCGAGAGCGGCACAAATATCTAGTGGCCGAGTGGAAGGAGTCCACGGATCCGCTCAAGCACGTGTACGAGGTACCGTCAACGACGTCGTAGTTATGCTTGACTGACGCGCGGCAGGACATTGGGATTGCGACGTATCTCATGCTTCTCTGGAAACAGTCCTACTCTGGTACACAGTCGCATTTGGTGGAGAATGGACACACACCAAAGGATGCACCATGGAAGCACTGGCCACGACCACCTGGAGGGTTCTTGGATCTTGGGTAAGTCCGAGGAATGGGTACACTGCTTGTCCTGATATGTGCAGGTGTGGAAATGGGCTCCTCACACACATCCTCGTCACCAAGGGCTACCATGGCCATGGCATCGACCTCCGGGCGCGTGTCTCCTGGAATCACTATCCCGAACACACGCGTGCCGCCTTGCACGTGTGCGCGTTTGACCCGACGCAACACATCCAATCTGCTTCGGGGAACGAATCCGGCGCCATACCCTACCTCCATCGCGGGACATTTCTCATTGGTAACCACGCAGACGAACTGACACCATGGCTCCCCCTCATCGCAACCGTCGAGCATGCGTCTGGTTATCTCTCAATTCCGTGCTGCGCTTGGTCGTTCAACGAGCGGTTCATGCGCGCGTCCAGCACCTTCCTCGTGGACTTGACCTCTATTGTTGATGACGATGAGTTCCTGGATCATCTGAATTTAGAGGCCGAGGGTACTCGCCAGAGTCAAGTTAGGTCGACAACGACTCGGAGACAATTCTCAAATTTATATACAACGGGCACTGGACATACTTCAGAACGTAGTGAGAAGAGGAGTATTCAAGACACGCACACCAGAAGGAAAGGCAGGCGAACACGTCAAAGATGTCACAGGGTGGGCGGGGTAAAGAAGAATTGAAAGGGTGATTGTTCTCTTTCGCCATTCTCAGACATCCTCCTGCACTCGGCAAGCAATTCCCTGAGTTCTGCCAAGCTGACGCTTCCTTTCCACTCCCACTCCTCCTTGTCTGTCACATAGTCGTACTCATCATCTTCCTCGCTGTCGCAGTCTTCATCATCATTTGGATCCTGGGGAAGATCGCCAAGTACTCCTCCCGAACAATCCTCGAGTCTCACGCGCACCTTTGCGCACATCTCCCACCACCTTTCCCAACGCTCAGAGCAGGTATCTGCCGGTCCATCGTTGTCGTTCAGGTCCTGCAGCAATCTTGGGCTCAGAACCCTCATGCGCTCCAGTTTAGGGAAAGAGGTTCTGCTCAGGGCGTTGAAGTTGCGGTCGTTCGTGCGTTGGACTATCATCGTCCGTAGGGGGTCGGCGTTGGCATATGCCGCGGCATATCCGACCCCGAAAGCGTACAGAAGGCCATGGTGCCCGATATGCTGGATATGGCTGTGTGGACGGTTCGTAAACGTGATTGGCA
>JBBPTV010001227.1:0-10879 GCA_038094275.1 Tubosaeta brunneosetosa | reverse complement strand
GAATCACTTGCCAGTGTGTACGACTTAATCAGGCGAGGATCGATGGTTAAATGAACAAGTGTAAATACATCCGTGGACCATCCACAGTGGTATTGGAGACAAGAAAAGTACAGCAACGATCTTCCAGACAATCCAATCACAAACTTCGACAGCTAATTTGTGCCAGGAACATTCAGCGTGTTCAGCGCCTGCTCAAAGTCGGCAATGATATCTTTGATGTGCTCAATGCCCACAGATACCTTGTTACCATAGTGCACATCAGACTGACATGTCACCAACAGCACGACACCGACACGCACCCGGATTAGATCGGGCATCACGCCCGACGCCAACTTCTCCTCATCCGACAGTTGCTCGTGGGTCGTTGTGTGCGGGTGGATCACGAGTGTCTTGGCATCGCCCACGTTGGCGAGGTTGCTCGCAAGGCGGAGCGCATCCACTACCTGGCTCGCTTCGCTCTGGCCACCCTTGACGCCAAAGCTCAGCACGCCGCCGTACATGTTCTCGCGGAGCAGCTTCTTAGCTCGGTCGTGGTATTGGTGGCTCTCCAGGCCCAGGTAGGACACCCATGCGATTTTGGGGTGCTTCGCGAGCCAGCTATACGACGTGGGTTTTACTGGCTGCACAGAAGTAAAACAAGGTGCCGACGTACTTTGCGAGCGCGAGCGCATTATCGCAGTGCCTTTGGCCGCGTAGACTGAGTGTCTCTAGCCCTTGGAGGAGAAGAAATGCGCCGAAAGGGTTCAGGGCGGGCCCGATATCACGAAGAAGCTCCACGCGGACCTTAACCGCGAACGCGACTGATCCGAACGTGTCACTGAAGACAAGACCGTGATAACCCTCCGAAGGTGTCGTAAACGAAGGGAATTTGCCACTCCGCTTCCAGTCGAACTTGCCTAGTACGTGTGATCGGTCATGTCCCTTATGCAGTACATAGAATGCCTACCAGAATCGATGATGACACCTGCGATTGTGGTTCCATGCCCACCAATCCATTTGGTAGCGCTATGCACTGCAGAAACATCAAGGAATTTATACCAGACCTTCCACGAACCGACTTACCGACGATATCCGCACCAAGGGAAATTGGCCGGACGAGATACCCTCCCATTCCAAAGGTATTATCGACGATTAACGGGATGTTGTGGTCATGGGCAATCTAACACCAATCGCCATCAATGGGACCTCGTGAGATGGGGGATTCTGCCCACCTTGGCAAGCTCTGGAATGGCGGCAACATTATATTTTGGGTTACCAATACTCTCGACATAGATCGCTTTCGTCTTGTCGTCGATGGCCGCGACAAAGTCTTTAGGGTCGTCTCCATGCACAAACTTGACACCGATACCATATTTCTTGAACGTCACTGTGGGAAACCCGTGAGTAACTATGTTCACATGGACGAAGGCCTTTGTCACCTTTGAACTGGTTATATGTCTGGGGGGAACAGGATCAAGATACTACACATCAAACCAAGGGAATTTTTGTACGTACTCCACCATAAAGATATGAGCTAGTCACACAGTGTCAGATGGGCGGGGAACAGATGGAAGCAGAACCCACGTTGATACGATATTATCGCCCGCGTCCGCGACCGCCGAGATCGCCAAGAACTGGGCAGACTGGCCGGACGCCGTGGCTACCGCCGCCGCGCCCCCTTCCAGTGCCGCAATACGGTTCTCGAAGACGTCCTGAAAAAGCAATGAGATCGCGCCGTTCCAAAGCTGTGTAAGACGTACGACAGTGGGGTTGCCGATGCGGGAATAGATGTGGCCAAAGGTCCTGCCAGCGCAGTGATGAACGGTATCCGTGAGAGTGAATGCTCGTCGACGTCGACGCACCTCAGACCGAAGAGGTCAGCTGCATGCTAGACAATGTCTCAGCGCCTTGCTTAGGATCGGACAGACCGAAGCTGCTTACTGCGGAGTTGTTGAAGACGAAACTGGTCGAAGCGTAGATGGGGACTGCGCGCGCCTTGGTGGTTGGGTCCGGCACCTGACCAGCATGGAGCTGTAGTGTCTCGAATTCAAGTGGTCTGGCATGTCCGCATTGAGGTGGTTTTGACCCAACCTACAACAAAGAGACTGACCTGTTGGGGTCTGCCATTATGAAGGATGTAGGAAGCAGATATCGGAGAATTAGGCCGTAGGTCGCTCATTTATATTCGTCTTTGAACCAGAGGATTGCATGTAATCACGCCATTACGGAAGCTGATAACGGCCGATCGCATGCGATCACTCCGTCAACGAACCCTGATCTCTGTTGAAGAACGGCCGATTGCACATCACGACATCAACGGACCTGATCGAGATCTCTTTGAGAAACGGCCGAACGCATGCGATCACACCACGAACGTTGATAACAGAGCGCTTATATCTTATCTTATCTTATCTACTGTGGAATAACGACCCCCAGCGCTTGGTCCAAATCTGCAATAATATCGTCAATGTGTTCGATCCCGACGGCAATCTACATCATTCGTGAGCGAATGCCCGAGCACGAGCAAGACACTTACCCGGATCAAATCCTCAGTCACGCCTGTCGCGGCCCGCTCCTCCACCGTCAGTTGCGAATGGGTCGTTGACGCAGGGTGAATCACGAGCGTCTTGGCGTCACCCACGTTGGCGAGGTTGCTCGCCAGCTCGAGTTTGTCGACGACACGGCTCGCCACGTCAGCGTCGCCCCTGACACCAAAGCTCAGCACCCCTCCAAACGTGTCGTGTCGCAGCAGCCTCTTCGCCGCCTCGTGGTACTCGTGGTTGACAAGACCAGGGTATGATACCCAAGCCACTTTGGGGTGTTTATAAAGCCATCTAACGTCGTTTTTTGAGTCTTCCTCCAACGCCGAAGAAAAGCGACGGACCTCGCGAGAGCAAGTGCGTTATCGCAGTGCCTTTGGGCGCGCAAACTAAGGGTCTCTAGGCCTTGGATAAGCAGGAACGCGCCGAATGGATTCAACGCTGGTCCAATGTCACGCATAAACTCTACGCGAAGCTTCACCGCAAAGGCCGCAGGACCGAACGTTGGGCTAAACTGTAGTCCGTGGTACCCCTCCGATGGGGCCATGAACGAAGGGAACTTGCCGCTAAGTGTCCAGTCGAACTTGCCTGTTATTGATGCGAGTGAAGTTATCGTTACCTTTCGTACAGTCAACGTACCCGAGTCAATGATGACACCGGCAATTGTAGTTCCGTGGCCTCCGATCCACTTGGTAGCACTATGCACTACAGACGACATCAGTTTTGCTATCCAATTACGAAAGCGAGTCGACCAACAAACAATGTCGGCACCCATAGAGATCGGCTGAATGAGATAGCCTCCCATTCCAAACGTGTTGTCAACGATCAACGGGATACCATTGTCATGAGCAACCTATACATGGTTTCATTGTGTGTCATTCCCCTTTGTACATTTCCAACCGACCTTGGCGAGCTCTGGTATAGGTGCAACGTTGTACTTTGGATTACCGATGCTCTCTACAAAGATCGCTTTCGTCTTGTCGTCGATGGCTGCGGCAAAGTCTTTGGGATCATCCCCATTGACAAACTTGACGCCGATATCGTAGTGTTTAAAGGTGACTGTCGAGACTGATTTAACCAAATCGTTTGGTGGGACACACGACCTACCCTTGAACTGATTGTACGTCTAAATAGGCACAGATCAGGGCGCGTCATACAAGGGAAGATACCAACGTACGCCTCCATACAGATAAGAGCTATTCAATAAGTTGAGAGACGTATAGCCAGGCTCCTAAATGGCAACTTACGTAGACACGATGTTATCACCTGCCCTGGCGATCGTAGAGATCGTCAGAAACTGAGCAGCCTGGCCAGAGGCCGTTGCAATTGCCGCTACACCTCCTTCGAGAGCGGCCATACGCTTCTCAAATACATCCTGTAGCGATAGGCATGACAAGCGTGTACAAAGTGACAAATTTCAGGCACCCACGACTGTCGGATTGCTGATGCGAGAATAGGCATGAGCAAATGTCCTGAATAAGGAGTGCAATTATCAATACGGTATGGCCAGTTTCCAAACGTACCTCAGACCGAAAATATCCGCGGCGTGCTGTGTGAGTGAAGTCGTTGGCGTCGAGTCGGCTAGCAAGCAACTCCACTCACCGCCGAGTCGTTGAACACAAAACTGGTCGAGGCATAGATAGGAACTGCGCGAGCGTTTGTAGTGGGGTCGGGTGCTTGTCCGGCATGGAGTTGCAACGTCTCGAATTTCCTGGAATTACTCTGGAGTTCAAAAAGACCCGGTCCAACGAAAACCAGCGCACCTGGTAGAGTCGGTCATGTTAAGCATGTGCCAAGGGAAAGAGGGGCCAATTAACGGGCCACGTGGCAGTACTAGTGGCGATGCAGCTTATAGCTTTTGCTAAGCGCGCTTAGCTGGCGGAGCTTACAAGACTTCATGGCATGTACTACCTTCGATCAGAGCAGGCTGCAGTGGACCATGCAAGCGATTACTCAACAGCCTTGCAGACAGGCAGGCCGGCCTAGTGTGATTGACGTGGCCGCACCACCCAGCGATCGAACAAACTCTCGGCGGCGCATACGTATGTTGTCCCTGGTGAAAAGTTAACGTCAGTGATGATTGACCCTTTTCTCGGACGTTCGTAAAACTCAGTTGCAACAATGCTTTCGGGTGCTTTCTATTCCTCCAGGTCCGATCAACATTTAGGTCGATTGAAGCCCTCAATCGTCGTGCCGACAGCACAACCGTACGTACGCAAAGCAGCCTGCGTGAGCCAGTTGGAGCGCCAAACGCTCCGCATCACAATAAATGGCCCACAATGAGTCCATACTCGTCCTCGCTTACGTTGCCTCGAACAAGCGAGGGCCTATAGAACTGACCTCGTCGCTGTCAACGTTCCCCAAACTTCTCCCCCCAAACTTGAAGAACCTACATACAGTCTTTACGCCATGTTTTTTGACATTGCCAACGCCGTTCTCGGCATCATCACTGTCGCAGCTGCAGTGCCTACTTCGGTTTTCATCGCCAACCGTATCGTCGGCGATGATATCCATTTCCCCGGATTCGACGCTTTTACAGGGTCTGTCCAAGATTCGAACGAGGATCAGGACGCCCCATCCAAGCAAGTGACAACACTTGCAGTTCTCTTGGAGATCGTCATTCATCTGTGTCTTCTAGCGCTGACGTGCCCGGAAACTAGTTGCCTAGGTGCAGGTTTCTGGATCTTGTCAGAGCGTAGAGTAGTCGAGGTACTCGGGTAGAATGGGTGATCGAAGTGGATGAGTGCATTGTGTTCAATTCCTTTTGCCAATCGGGGACTGCTCCAAATTCAGCCTGTAAGCGCCATCAGAACTACTGACGAGAAACCAATAAGTGAAGCACTACCCTCGTCACAGGGTAGTATATCAGCATAGTGTACATGGAGCACATATTTCAAAACTCCTGTTGGTGAAAGAAACCATCCATATCATGTCGCCTTGATGAATCGCCTTACACGATGCCAAAACATGTGCTCCTCGTCTTCGCCCTCCAACCCAGTCACTTCCTCACGTGCCCATCCGCCGACCTGCTGCACCCATACGTCCGTTGGACGATCCAGCCTACACCCGCCAGACACCATCCCCCAGAACGGCGACCAAAACGTCTGCCATGAGGCAACATGTGCCTTTGGACTCTGCACATGCTCAAAAAAGAGGAGCTGCCCGCCAGGCTTGAGCACCTCCTGAACGAGAGACGTGATAATTTTTTGTGGGGCAGGAACCGAACAAAACGTGAGCAGCGAGACGATGGTGTCGACAGGCTGATGGCCACCCAGTGCCTCCAAAATCAGGGCCTGAGGAGAATAAAGGTACCAGCGCTCTCGGTGAACCCGGCTGTGTGCGCGGCGCGGCGGAGCTCGGAATGCACGAGGACGTTAGGTTCGAGGGCAACGTACTTGGCAACACGTGCGGTATCGAGGTATTTTACATTATGGCCGTGCCCTAAAGGGATGAGCCAGCGCATAGTCAAGGCGCAGGCGAGAACCCACCCGCACCAATCTCGAGGACGATGCCGTATGCGTTCTGGGTGATGAGCGAGGTCTTTACTCCAACATGGTTCCCGTCGGTACCAGTGCCGCAGGCAGTCCATATGCGGGAAAAGAAAAAGCGAGGGATCTCCGTCGGGTGGAAGAGGATGGAAGATTTGGAGCATATGTGCCAAAAGGCAGGCCACAATGCGACCGCAAGTGAGAGGTAGATATGTTGGAGAGGTTCGAATCGCTGGAGGATGGACATGAAGCGAGGGCAAGAAACAAAGCGAACCGGCCGCAAGTTTAAGTACTCATTTCCAGATAGATCGACGTCCAGGACGATGGGACCTAGACTAAAGATATTTTGTTTAGGAGACAGACATATCCAGTAGGTGCTCACCGTAGTTCGGCTTCCTGTATTAAGAAGCTCGATTGATTATATGTAATCGCATACATGTTCATGGCGTGTACGCCAGAAAAGACAAAGCAAGCCATCCGGTAATACCTTTAGCGTACCGAGTAACAAATTCCCTTTGCTCACCCACGTTCCCTGGACACAGCTTGTGTGGAACGGCAAGCGCTCGGGGAATTTCAAAAAGAAGTCGTTTCAGGGTCAAGTATCTCTGCGCCTGCTCCAAATTTCTCGAAACGTTAGCGCTGGGCCATCTTGGCATGGTGGTCATTACAGTCTTACCGAGGTACCGGTCGATGACGTCAAAGTTGTCACTGCTGCCTTGTTCGTGTTCGCGCCCATGACCACCACGTCATGGAGTGAGAGAGAATGTGTATGCGAATTCGTGGACAGTATCCAGGGTAAGCCCAAGGCTCGGACACGGGTTTCACCACGACGAGGCCGTGTCACGGCCGTGGATGGTATTGGAGGCCTGGTGATGGTTAAAGGACAGAGGAGATATGAAACAACCTGATGGCGTCTCCGAAGTGGTAGTTCATTTTCTCGAACAGTATCTCCATCATTGTATTCTCTGTCCAGCGTCAAAGGAGGTGATGTCTTGGAGAGCGACATACGCTCGAACATGAGAAATTGTGTCTGCGTGCCAGTGACCGTCAAGAGACAAGGCAGTGAGGACGAGTCCGGCAGAGTCCGAATTCAATCAACCCACTGGTTCATGATGAAATGTTCCTACGTGGTCAACTTTTCTCTCTTTCAGTACGGCGGCGTTGAGGCCAGTACTAAGCTCGGCCACGGCGCTCGTCACGTTGCCTTGACAAATCTCCCCACACGGTAACAAAACAAGCTGTCCTCGTCCTCGCCCTCCGATCCTGTCACCTCCCCGTGTGCCCATCCGCCCACCTGTTGTACCCATACATCCGTCGGCCTGTCCAGCCTACACCCATCAAACAAGCGTGACCAGAGCGGCGACCAGCACGTCTGCCACCAAGCGACACCGGCCTTTGAATTCCGCACATGCTCGAAAAAGAGAAGCTGCCCGCCGGGCCGGAGCACCTCCCGAACGAGAGATGTAATGATGTCTTGCGGGGTGGGGACAGAGCAGAACGTGAGGATCGAGACGATGGTGTCGACGGGCTGATAACCGCCGAGAGCGGTGAGTATCGTGGCAGTGTCCTGGGCGCCGCAGGAGAGAAGAACAAAGGTCCCGTCTGCCTCTGTGAACCCAGCAGCATGTGCGACGCGGCGGATCTCGGGGTGCATGTGAACGTTGGGTTCGAGGGCGACGTATTTCGTGACGCGGGTGGTGTCGAGGTATTTTATGGTATGACCGTGGCCTTGAGGGATGAGCTGGCATGTAATCGGTACGGGGGGCGGAAGCACTCACCTGCACCAATGTCGAGTACGATGCCGTATGCATTCTGGGTGACGAGCGACGTCTTTACGCCGGCATTGTTCCCGTCGATCCCTGGTCCAAAGGTGGTCCAGACATGGGAAAAGAAGATGCGTGAGACCTCGGCCGGGTGGAGGAGGAGGGAGGGGTTGGCCCAGACGCGCCAAAAGGTGGGCCAAAAGGCGACGGTGAGTGAGATGTAAATGTCTTGGAGAGGGCTGAAGATGGACATGGCGGTAGGAGAGAAGATATATGGGCCATATTAGGGACACTTGGCTCTTACAGTACTGCACATGGGTCGATCGAGGAGATATCTGGTCGTAGGATACAACGTCGATATGATGGCGAGCAGTGTCCAAGTCGGTGTCGAGGCTGAGCTCGACAAGTTTCCCACGTCGCCATGTCCAGTACACTCAAGCTCAGGCTCAGGACGTTGGTCTCTGCGTTGTCCGCCGCTGTTGGTCGTCTGGACAAGTCTTTGTCTCCACTCGACACGATTTCTCGTCTACGAGCGCACTCGTTTGTGCGGTCAGATGCGGTCTACATCGTCCACGTCCTCCTCGCCGTGTTTTGGCTCACTATCATGCAAGTCCCCCCGTTTCCCTACAAACTGGCCATCCCCATCTTGTACGCCATCGCCCTTGTCATCCCATTCACTTGCCAGTTCTTCCTCCCCGCAACGCCCATCTTTGCCTGGCTGCTCGCGTTCTACACCAACCGCTTTATACCCTCAGATCTCCGTCCAGCTGTCCACGTCGTTCTGCTTCCCACACTCGAATCTGTTCTCTACGGTGCCAACATATCCGACGTTCTTACCCGCTTCACTCACCCCGTTCTCGACATCATAGCCTGGCTTCCGTACGGCGTCATCCACTACACCTACCCTCTCGTGCTCTCCCTCTTTCTCTGGCTCTTTCGTCCCTCTCTCGCCCTCAAAACATGGGCCAAGACGTTCGGCTACATGAACCTCACCGCCGTCCTCGTCCAAATCCTCATCCCATGCGCAGCACCTTGGTACGAGGTCATCTACGGCCTCACACCCGCCACCTACGACGTCCCCGGTTCTGCGGGTGGCCTCGCACGCATCGACGCCCTCTTTGGTAGCGACGGCTACCAGACTGCCTTCTCCAACTCGCCCCTTGTGTTCGGCGCCTTTCCAAGCTTGCACGCCGGATGGGCGACCCTCGGCGCGCTCTTCATCACACACTTTTGGCACGGCACCTCGCGCTACGTATGGACCTACGTCGGCGTGCTCTACTGGAGCACGATGTACCTCACCCACCACTACCTCATCGACGTCGTCGGTGGCGCGTGCCTCGCCACCGCGTTCTTCTACCTCTTCATGCCCGACGAGCTCCGTCCGCGCGTACGGTCCAAGTATGAGCAGTATGACCTGGAGGCAAGGCGCCCCGTGGGCGACGAGTTTGCGAGCGATACGGCCGAGTCGATGGATTTGTCGGACGAGGGCGAGCAGGAGCATCCCATCGTGTATCGCTCCCCGAACCTGGACCATGCGCACCAGGGTGAGCCTGTCAAGCCGCACGCAGCGAGAAAGGGAGGCGGATCTGGGCGCATGCATCGCCATACGGCGAGCATTGCCAGCCTCATTCGCGCAGACGAGCGCACAGAGGGATGGAGTCCAGTGGGAAACAAGGGCTTTGTGTTTCCGCCCGTGGGTCGGTGACCCACGCCCGTTGGGGTTCGTGTCGTTCTATACCCGATCTACCAGTCCATGTGATACGAGAGAAATGCCCGCACGTCCTGCTATTTATCTATATAGATTACCTTGGCCTAGACGCGTAATATGGAAATTACCCTTCACTCGGTCAGAATATTGCTCTTTCCTCGCTACAAAAACATCCCCAACTCGATAGATTTCTCGCCAAAAGGCGACAAATAAAAGACGCAAGCAAAAACGAATGACACCACATTAAAACGAAAGACATTGTGCCAGATACGAATACCCTGCTTTAGACAGCCCACAAAAGTTTCCACCACTACCGATAACACCACCGAAACGGATGAGTCGTGGTAGGACTTTGGATCGTGTGAACACTCACTGAACGATCGACACGTTGGCCATCACAGGTGAACAATCCCATCAAGAGGGTCTGGAATGTCGATAATTGTCGCTCCAAGAACATTGGCATCGATATTACTATCGACGAGAAGGTGGACGCCAGGGGCATTCAGATTGACCCCACCAGTGCCATCACGCTTCTGTTCCATACCCGTGTTCGGAGTCGGCAACGCAGCTGCGACAGTGGCCATGCCAATGAGCGCAAGCGTCAGAGTCTTGTTGAACAACATGGCAGAGGGTTGACCGGGAGTGGGAAGAGGTGGGTCAAGAATGACGGACCTCGCGCGTCACTTTTATCTATCCATTTATTTATTGCTCCGCGCGCTCAAGGCATTTTTCAACAGTCTCTTTATCTTTTTATAGCAAGATGAAGTGCAATGAGGCGAGCTTCTTGCAGCTGCTGAGGTTCGGGAAGACCCTCCACATGAGTATTTCGTTTCTCGCTTCACCAGGTTTGTTGATCCCAGCCAAAGGGATACAGGACGGATTACGTGCATTCCCAGAGTTAGCGGTGGATGATCAGTGCGAGACAATCGCTGGCGTGGGCTTGGAGTCAAGAGTAGGTTCACGTACTCGCTAGTATGCCGAAGAGCATAAGCGGCGCTAGACTCGTGGAAAGTTTGCGAAATTTTCAACACGAGGTCTTTATCCTTTTGTGGCAAAGTTATAGGCGCTCAAGTGATTAGCAAGGCGTTTGTGAGTTGGCCAACCGATCAGAACTCAGAGCTTACAAAACTTGTCTAGAATCGTTACGTGTTACTACGATCTTGGTTTAATCACGGAGCGAGTAACCCAGGTCGTCGTGGACGTCGTCCTGCATCCTGATCAACGCGTCGAGCATACGCTGACCTCCCTCGTCGAGCGTGTCCCGGAACGACTGCTCTCTCATCCATTGCAGTCCATGTTGGAGCACGTTTCGCGCACGCACAGTCCCGCCGCGGGTATCACCCATAGAGGCGTGGAGCGTTGCCCGCCGCCGCTTGGAATCATACTTTGCGCAGTGGAGAA
>JBBPTV010001226.1:0-10887 GCA_038094275.1 Tubosaeta brunneosetosa | reverse complement strand
GGAATAGTCTGGGATGAAGCGGTGGTAAAAATTGGCAAAGCCTGTTACAATCTTTTTCCTTTTGCTCCTCTCTTTTCTCGCTCTAATATACTTCACTTATCGGTTAGCATCATCTCTTCTCATCATCAATAATGACTTTCTCTTGAGGCCATCAACACTTCTTTCGGGTGATGACTCTTACTTTTATCTCTCAGGCTTACATTCTTCTCCTGAGTAGTATCTTGAACTGTCATCTCGTCATCTCACCTTTCTCTTTCCAATGACCTCCTCATGTCGTCATTTCCTTTCCAAGGTAGTTGACTCAACTCCACAGTTCCTTCTTTTGTCTCGTCTTATCTTGCTCTCTCATTGGACGATTACCTCCGCAGCTGTCTCTCTCATGACGGTGATGTTTCCCCTTGTTCCATAGCATTCTATAGCATTCCATTCTCTCACGGTTGGAACACTTAAATACCTGATCGCCTGTACAATAGTTCCTTACTCTGAATCTATGATCCTTGTCATACTCATTCTCTGTCCTTGAGTGATTCTCAAGACCCGTGTGCTCCCTCGTCATCGTCCTTGGTTCTCTGTCTTTGGTTCACACTTAGCTTGCTAGGAGAGACGCTGTGGTACCTCTTCGTGAGCGTCCGCCTCTCTTGGGTTAAGTCAAACGCCCTCTTGAGTACGCTTAGCGTTACAAAAGATTCAGAGTCTCCTTTAGCCCCTCCTGTTACGGAGCAGGGCCTACCCCACCACCTCCCCTTGTCGCAGACACCCATAGTGCCTTTAGGCAAACACTGAATGACCAATCGTCGTTACCATCGTCGCTGTCCTCACATTGAACCCATTGGACGACTGACTGTTGTCACCCTTGTCACTACTCCCCATCGCACCCATTGGACAACTGATCGTTGTCATCCTAGCCATAGTCACTGTCATAGTCACCGACCCTAGGATCTAGTCACTCTAGATCAATCATCGGACGGCCGATCGCTGTCACCATCGTCTTAACCATTGCCCAAGCCATAGCCCCCAAGATCTAGCGATTCTAGATCGGGAAGGATCCCCAAGCCTTCACCCCTCATCCCAGAAACCCCAGCAACATTGTCCTCCTTGAACACTCCGGTCCCTGGCATTCCCCAGTGACTCGACACCACCTCGACCACAGTCACAAGTTCCCATAGCAACCATGGACATCACCTATGTCAAACTCAAGAAACTTTCCCCCGAAGAGCACATCAGATGTGCTAAACTCGGCCTCTGCTTCCGCTGTCACCAGAAAGGCCACAACACCATCGAGTGCTCAGGCACTAAACCTTCGCCCCCTCACCCACAGAACACCTGCCCCACCGAGACCATAGCCCACCTTGAACCCTCCAAGCCTACTCACACTCTAAATGCATACTATGATAAACTTCATAAACGTGGAGTGGATGAAACCACAATCCTAGAGGTCCTGAAAACTGCATACGGGACACCCTCGACCCCCAAACCCACCTCTGCCATCAATGTTTACCTCGACAAACTTCGTACCTCGAAGAAGGACCTTACCAAAGGCCTTTGAAAACTCAAAGCCTATGTTGAGAAACTCTAACCCCTTCAAACTTTGAACACTCCCTGTGAATCCACTGTTGAAGAACCCTCTGATGAGGAACTTGCAATCTATGCCGTCCAAGACTTCTTAACCAGAGAAAACCCATCGACACCCTTGCCTCCCTCCCATGTTTTCAAAGGATTACCCAACCAACGAACCATCTGGTTGCCCATCTGGTTGCAAGCTGGATCAAAAACTGTCATGACTGTCGCTCTCATAGACTGTGGAGCGACCGGTAACTTCATCGACCCTAGCCTCATCCCTGCCCTTCGCATGGGGATTAGATCCCTCCCAAAACCACTCATAGCCTACAACATGGATGGCTCTCCAAACAAAAAGGGAGCTATCAAATACAAGATCCGAGCTAACGCTCAACTCTCCTCCTTCGACCATCAACTCGACCTCATGGTTGTCGCCCTCGGCAAGCGACAGATCATCCTAGGTATGCCCTGGCTTAAACAATGGAACCCTACCATCGATTGGATCAATGGTACAGTAAGTATCGACAAAGAAGCCCCATTCCAGGACGCTGTGGTATCTCTTCGTGAGAGTCCGCCCCGGAATGAGATCAACAAGGTAACCCTTTCGACCCAACTGGCCTAACAAACGGCCAAACAAGAACATGAAATCCCGTCCTGGTGCCAAGACTTCAAAGACGTGTTCTCCGAGAAAACCTTCGCCACTCTGCCTCCCCACCAACCTTATGATCACACCATTGAACTTAAACCCACATTCATCCCGAAAATTGCCAAAGTCTACTTGTTAAATCCTGCAGAAAAGGAGGCATGTTGTCTCTTTGTCGAAGAACATTTGAAAACCGGTCGCATTGTCCCGTCCAAATCCCCACAAGCATCCCCTTTCTTCTTCATTCCTAAGAAAGATGGTTCTCTTCACCCCTGCCAAGACTACCGATATCTCAACTCGTTTACCATCCGAAACGCACATCCCCTTCCTCTCATCGATGACCTCATCAATGACATGAAGGACTTGACCATATTCACCAAGTTCGACATATGCTGGGGATATAATAACATTCGGATTCGCGAGGAGGACCAATGGAAAGCGGCATTCATCACCCCGCTTGGACTTTTCGAACCCACAGTAATGTTCTTTGGTTTCAACAACGCTCCTCCCACATTCCAAGCCTTCATGAACCATATCTTTGCAGATATGCTTGTGGAACGATGGCTGAAAATCTACATGGATGACCTCGGCATTCACACCAAAGACGACATAGAACTCCACCACAATTGCACACGTTGAGTTCTACAACGACTCAGAGAACATGGCCTCTCACTCAAGATTTCCAAATGCTCCTTCGATACCCCCCAGATGGAATACCTCGGCATGATCATCGGTCAAGGATGCCTCGAGATGGACCCTGTCAAACTCGCCGCCATCAAAGACTGGAAACCCCCCACATCCATCAAAGGAATCCGCAGTTTCCTCGGCTTCGCCAACTTCTATCGGAAGTTCATTCCCAACTTCTCTAACATCATCACTCCCCTCGTCCTCCTCACTCGTAAAAACGAACCCTGGTTATGGACCTCCCTTCAAGAAGCTGCATTCTGTATGCTCATTGACCAATTCTGTTCTGCTCCAGTCTTTGCTCTCCCCAACACGTCTCGTCCTTTCTCCATCATGACCAACGCCTCCCTCATTGCCTCTGGAGCTGTCCTCCTCCAAGCCGATGTCAACGGTGACCTCCACCCCTGCACCTACTTTTCCAAGACCTTCTCCCCTGCCGAACGAAACTACAACATCTATGACCACGAACTCCTAGCTGTCATCCTCACCCTCGAAGAATGGAGACAATATCTCCTTGGAACCTCGCACCCTGTCACCATCATCACAGACCACAAGAACCTCTCCTTCGTCAAAGACCCTCACAAACTCTCTCGTCGTCAAGCCCATTGGTCCCTCTTCCTCCTCAACTTCGACCTAGTCTGGAAAGTAACCCCTGGAACCCAAATGGGCCCAGCTGATGCCCTTTCCCGAAAAGACTCCATTGATACCTCCCTCGATAACACCGACGCCGCTATCCTCCCAGACCCGGTCATCATCAACGCCCTTGATCTTACCCTCCTCAATCACATCCGATCCTCATCCTCGTCCAATCCCTTGGTCCTTTGTGCGCTCAAAGCCATGGAAGAAGCAACACCTTTGTTTCCTCGTTCCACCCTCCAAGATTGGTCGTTTGATAATGGCCATCTATTTTACAAAGGATGGTTATATGTTCCACCCTCATCCCGCTCCACGCTTCTCCATAGCATTCATTCCTCTCCTACCACTGGCCATGCTGGTCAATTCCGCACGAAAGCCATCCTTGAATGCGACTTCTGGTGGCCCAGACTTGGTACTTTCGTTAGAAATTTTATAGCTGGTTGTGCAATATGCCAACAATCCAAAGTCAACACACACCCCACCATCACTCCTCTGAACCTGATCCCATCCACATCGACCTTACCATTTCGACAGATCTCCGTTGATCTTATCACAGATCTCCCATTGTCCTCAGATTTCGATTCTATTATGGTCGTGGTCGACCATGGCCTTATGAAGGGGGTAATTTTCATCCCTTGTAACAAAACCATTGACACCGCAGGAGTTGCAAAACTTTTCTTCGACAATGTATTCAAACGCTTTGGCCTTTATGACTCTATCATCTCAGATCGTGGCCCACAGTTCGCCTCCGTGTTTGCCCTAGAACTCGCTCACCTCCTCCAATATGACATTCGACTCTCCACCGCGTATCACCCCCAAACCGATGGCCAAACTGAACGCACAAACCAAAAACTCGAGACCTACCTCCATATCTTCTGTGCCAACAATCCCCACTCCTGGTCGGAATTCCTTACTACCACCGAATTCCATCACAACTCCATCCCCCATAGCTCCACTAAGTCATCTCCATTCTCTCTCCTCCTTGGATACAAACCCCGATCATTCCCTGCCCTGGGTAAAACATTCATTCCCGCTCTGTCTGACAGATTGATCGCCCTGTCCAAGGCACGAGAAGAAGCCCTCACAGCACACGACTCCGCCCACATGGCGATGACTCGCCACTCCACCCGCTCATTCTCCCCCTGGAAAGTTGGAGACAAAGTATGGCTAGAAGCCACCAACCTTCACATCCCTTATCCCTCTAGAAAACTCGCTCCAAAACGTCATGGACCCTTCAAGATCTCCCAAGTCATTTCTCCCCTCGTCTATCATCTCAGACTACCTCCCTCCTGGAAGATTCATGACACGTTCCATGCTTCCCTTCTATCCCTGTTCAAACAAACTGAAGCACATGGTCCCTCCTTCCCTGAACCACCTCCGGAAGTAATAGATGATGAAGAAGAATTCGAAGTGGAGGCTATCCTATCTCACAAAGGCCACCCTGGCAACTATCAGTACCTAACCACATGGAGAGGATACTCCTGGTCTGAAGCCACATGGGAACCCAAAGAAAATCTCCGTCATGCTCCCAAAATCCTCTCCCCGTATAAATGTTCTCATTCCTTGAAATAGACACGACATGTTCTTTCCTCTCTCCACGTTACACCCATTCTTCTTCACCCTTCAACCTTGCTTCGCTTTTACTGCCGTTGTCCTTCTCCTCATTCTGTTCTTCTCGCTTTATTGGTCTTGTGATTGTTCCTCAGTAGAATCCAGCCTTCCTCCGTCACACGTTTGACTCTTTTCTTTATGATCACCATCCATCCACATTCAGCTCAAATCAGTGAAAGTCATAGCGTGCTGCTGTGCGCCGCTACCTAGTATCTGATCCTCTAGCAGTGCGCTCTCCCAATTCCCCCCTTTTCCCCCTCATCATGGATTCTTTCGAAACCTCCTCGAACACTGCCACCTCAGGTTGGGATACATCCGGCTTCCCTGACGGCGTCGTCTCAGTGGACGAACCCCTCTCTGCTCACCAACTCTCCTCTCCCCCTCCAGGCTACCATGATCGCCTATTCCATCTCTTGGCTGATCCATCCGTCGCTCACTCCCTGGATTATTATCTGGATGTCGACTCTCCTCTCCATGCTCTTTGCCAACTCCTCCACCACTTTCGACTCCTGTCGATTGCTCAACCTACTGGCTGGGGACGAACCGCTACCATCGACACCCAATACCTGGATGTTGCCAATATCAATGCCCTTGTTGTCCTTGCTCATCATCTTAATCTGGGAGAATTCCTCGAGGACATTCGTCGTTATCTTGAGCAATTATCACAGTTGTCTATGCCTTTCACCCACCACCACCCTATCCCACCGCGTCGCAAGAAACCCAAACGTTGTCGCAATATCCATCCATCTCACCAACGCTCTCCTTCTCCTATGGACCATGGGGATAGTCTCTTCATCCCTGAAGCGTTCGAAAACGACACCGGGTCCCCCCTTGCCACGGATCTTTAGTCTTCATAGGCACTTCGACGGTATGAAGGGGGTAATGTTACAATCTTTTTCCTTCCACTCCTCTCTTTTCTCGCTCTAATATACTTCACTTATCAGTTAGCATCATCTCTTCTCGTCGTCAATAATGACTTCCTCTTGAGGCCATCAACACTTCTTTCGGGTGATGACTCTTACTCTTATCTCTCAGGCTTACATTCTTCTCCTGAGTAGTATCTTGAACTGTCGTCTCGTCATCTCATCTTTCTCTTTCCAATGACCTCCTCATGTCATCATTTCCTTTCCAAGGTAGTTGACTCGACTCCACAGTTCCTTCTTTTGTCTCGTCTTATCTTGCTCTCTCATTGGACGATTACCTCCGCAGCTGTCTCTCTCACAACAGTGATGTTTCCCCTTGTTCCATAGCATTCTATAGCGTTCCATTCTCTCATGGTTGGAACACTTAAATACCTGATCGCCTGTACAATAGTTCCTTACTCTGAATCTACGATCCTTGTCATACTCATTCTCTGTCCTTGAGTGATTCTCAAGACCCGTGTGCTCCCTCGTTATCGTCCTTGGTTCTCTGTCTTTGGTTCGCACTTAGCTTGCTAGGAGAGACACTGTGGTACCTTTTCATGAGCGTCCGCCTCTCTTGGGTTAAGTCGAACGCCCTCTTGAGTACGCTTAGCGTTACAAAGCCCAGGAACGACTGAACTTCTTTCAGCTTGGTTGGGATGGGCCACTTCGTGATACCGTCTAGCTTCACTGGGTCCATGGCGAGTTGTCTGGGTTGGACAATTATCCCGAGGTATTCCACCTCAGAAGCAGTGAATTGGCATTTCTCCAGTTTAAGATGTAGGTCAAGCTCAGTCATACGCTGGAGCACTTGCTTGGTGCATTCTGTGTGGGTCTGCTCGTCAGGGGAGAAGATCAGGAGATCATCCATATAGATGACCAGCCATCCTTCAGCGATCATGTCATGGAACGAGTCATTCATGAATCGTTGGAAAGTCACTGGAGAATTGGTGAGTCCGAAGAACATCACCATTGGTTCGTAGAGCCCTTTATGGGTGATGAAGGTGGCTTTCCACTGATGGCCATCTTTGATATGGACATTGTTGTACCCCCATCGGACATCGAATTTGGTAAAGACCTTAGTGTCTTTGAGTTTATCAACAAGGTCAGAGATCAGGGGCAAGGTATATGCGTCTCAAACAGTATGTTCATTTAGGTAGCGGTAGTCTTGGCAAGGGCGAAGTTTGCCATCCTTCTTTTTGACAAAAAAGAAGGAGGAGGCTTGGGGGGAGTTGGATGGGCGGATCTTTCCTGCTTTGAGATTCTCTTCAAGGAAGTCTTCAGTGGCCTTTCGTTTGTCAGGGGATAGGGGGTAGATTTTACTGATTTTTGGAATGAAGGCATCGTCTAGGTTGATTTCGTGATCGTAAGGTCGGGATGGAGGAACATGGTCTGCAGCTTCCTTAGTGAACACGGACTGGTATTCGGAGTACTTAGGTGGAAGGGTGGTCTTTGGTTTGGCTGCTTCGGCAGCCATAGCAAGCTCGGTGGCTGTGGTAAGGCAGGCAATGGTAGTGTTTGGAAGGAAGTGCAAGCCACAACGGATGATTTGGTGGAGAGTACGGGTTATCCAAAGCTCTTTGGATGTACTGCGGTTTAGTCTCCTTGTCAAGGAAGTCATAGAGTTGTCTGTCGTAGACCGTGTCCATATGGTGGTGTTGGTAGGGAGGATCAGAGAAGGGTTTGAAGAATCTGTTGTGTCGACGGGAGTCTTCCATGAAGAGTCAATTGAGCTCCTTGGATTCATCACTAGACTCGGAGATGGTGAGGGTTTGGTTTGCCCAGTCTATGGTGGGATTGGTGGTATGAAGCCAAGGAAGTCCTAGAATAACATTTTCGCTTCCGCAGGACATAACATGAAAGGTGGTTCATTGGGTGATTCCTTCAATCCCAGTGAACAAGGTGTAGGTATATTTGATCCCGCCGTTCTTGTTGGGGGTTTGGTCTGCGTTTCAAACGGGGATGGGAACATCAAGCTTTGTCATGGAGAGTTTGTGTTTTTGTACGAATTGCCAGTCTATGCAATTCAGATCAGCCCTGCTATCCACCAGGGCTCGAGTGTCAATGGTTTTCATCATGTGCAAGGGTTCCAGAAGTTGTAGGGCAATGCGCATAGATTTCTTGGAACAAGATACAACTACAGGAGCACATGTAACTGGGGAGGCTCGCATCATTCGAGATCCCCGATTTAAAAACCCGATTCAAAGGAAAAGCCAACTCGTTTGACCAAGGTTCCTTCTAGCTCATCATCATCATCATCCTCAGTGTCCTTTAGTCCTGGAGGGGGGTCGTCATCATCTTTGACCCGCTGGACTTTCATGGGTTTCGAGGGGAAGGCGGGGCAGGCACCACTGAGGTATCCAGTCTTTCTACAACAGAAGCAGAGTCCTTCTTTGCGACATCTCTCCCTTTCCTTTGCAGTGAGCTTTGGAACTCTGACTGCATTGACGTCCATGGCATCAGGGTCCTTTTTGGAGGAAGGGGGAGAAGCTTGTAGGTAACTAGGGTGAGAGGGATTTTTGTTTTGTTGGGCAATTTCTTCTCCTCATTCCCATTGGGTCTGGAAGGACACTGCTTTCCAGTACCAGTTGTCAATGGTGGTGGGAACGGTGTCCATCTGAAGAATCTGTTTCATCAGGGGAGGGGGAATTCCAGAGGCATAGTAATTGATCAGGACATTCTGATCGGTGATTCCCGCGATAGCAACTTGGTTTTGGAATCTAGCATTGTAGTTGGTGATGGAAGGGGCATAGTTTCCTTTCTTATCCTTGATCATACAGGTGGTAGAGAGCCAAGCGACAGCGTTCCCAGTGGTGTCATGGTGTTTGAACGCCAGTTCAAACTTGGCAACAAATTCGGCAAAGGTTCTGAAAGTTTGCGTGGTCAAGGCTTGGTCTCTGAAGGTATCAGCCCAGGTTCGGGCAGATCCCTTGGTCATATAAGACAAGGCGAAGGCGATCTTCTTCAGATCGGAGTTGTAGACATCTTTGTTGACTTCTACATAGAATTGTACAGAGCGGAGCCAAGGGATGGACTTGGAGTAATCTCCATCAAAGGAGTAAGGGATATTGAGGCAGAGTTCAGTGGGTCTAGAAGTCATCAGGGAGGACTTAGATTTCAAAGGAGTAACCGTAGTGGTAGCGGGGGTGGTCGCTGTGGCAATCATGGAAAGAGAAATGGAGGGAGTCAACTGAGGAGGACGAGAGACCAACTGGGGAAAAGGGAGTGGGTCGTCATTGGGGAAAGCAGTAGAGTAGTGGAGCCAATCAGCGAGGGCTGCTACGTGTTCTTGTTCAAGGAAGTCAGCGATAGGGTCGTCAGCTTCAGGTGTTTCAGAGGTGTCTTTGAAAAGACCAGGGAGTTCCCTTTCGGTTTCAGAGTCACTGAACATAGGAGTGGTGCTCCGTCATTCCCAACGTGGGTCAGAGGTAGACGAGGGGGTTTCAAGGGGTCGGTCAGTCAACAACTGGGGTTGTCTGACTGGGGGGGGCCTAGAGGATGAAATGGTTGCGACTTACACAAAGGTAATCGTGAAGGGCAAGTTAGACCTTTTGTTACGCTTGGCCCGGGTAAGGTCAAGCGTAGCCTCAAGGATCAAGGGTTCAAGGTAGTCGCTTGTCTCTGCGACGAGAACACTGCCTTTCACTGCAGTGGGATCAAAAGGGGGTCTATGGTTCAAAGAGCACCTCTCATTGAGAGGAAGATGCAAGTTCTCTGTAAGGAACACAAGGGAGACAATGAAAGTACAAGGTCAAGATTGAGGAGGTCTAACTTAGGGTACAGGGTCTGTACTTGAGAGTTTATATACTAAGTGGAACAAACAAAGGTAAACATAGAGTGAGTCACAAGTCGTAAGGCGAATGAGTCATATTGTGCGAGAGAGACGGATGAATGAGTCAGGAAGAAGTAAGCCTGATGACGAACAAGTGTGATGGAGTCAGATGGGTGAGTCATCAGAGAAAAGGAACGTGTCCTTGTACACGAGTGTCCAAAAGGGGAAAATAGGAAAAGAAAATGTAACATTACCCCCATACTAGAGTCGAAGCTCTGATGAAGACACTTTAGTAATTATCCCTGGTAGGGGATCCAGTGATATTGTCCCAAGCTGTCTGATCCCAGACGTCCTTGTGATCTATTGGAGAAGGGGGACAAGGGGAAGCACTTCAACGATGATTGCAATAAGGAGGTCTTCCTCCAGTGGTAATGCGAGCAGTTCATCGACCATGATAGGTGGACAAGGTAGAGGATCTTGAAGAAGTTGGCGGCAAGGATGGAGTGGGAGATGTTCCAGGGCTGAACGTAGTAGCTCCTCGGACGATGCAAGGGCAGTCGGCTTGAATATGTCCTGGGTGAGTATGAAGACAGAAAGGACATTGATATTCAGGGCAGTCTATGTGGCGATGTCCCAAACACCTGCATGAAAAGCACACTCTGGAGTACCTTGGATCTTCTGGCCTAAGGGGTCGGTTTTGGATACCTTCCTTCCTAACATGCTCTCTAGCCATGATGGCTCTGAAGATAGCACTTTCTTCAGCAGTCAGAGGAGCTGACGAGGCCTCGAGAGTGGGAGGAGTAGGAACAGTTTGTGGGATAGGAGGAGGTACCGGTCGAGGAGGTGAAGGTGGCACAGAAGTCTCGAGTAGACATTGTTGTGAAGCAGCTAATTCTTGGAGGTATCATTGTAAATCCTCACAGAACTTGTTATATCCCATTTGGAAGGCTAGGGCGGCAGCAGAATGATGGATAGCAGCCTGAATGGCTCGGGCACAAGTAACTGCACTATTTGGCCAGCCAGGAGACCCCGGATCAATGATGGAGAGGAGTTCATTTTGTCAGAGGATGAAAGTGAGAGCA
>JBBPTV010001225.1:0-10887 GCA_038094275.1 Tubosaeta brunneosetosa | reverse complement strand
GGCGTCGTGATCGTGCTCAGAGGAACTGAACGTGCAACAGGGCCACGAATGGCGGGCACTAATGATGCAGGAACGAAACGCCGTTGGGCGAGAGGACTGTTGCTGAGATAGCGCACTGAATCGAGATTCGAGATACGAGACAAGAGGGGCATAAATGTGGATGGGGGAGTCATGTTGAAGAAGTGGTTCTAGGATGAGTCGTGTATGCAATGGCATGCCGATACGAGTGAGCAAGGTGAGAAGTATGGGCAATGGTTCAATAACTGCCAGGAGCACAAGGCGAGGTAAATGGATGTTTGAAACATTGTCCAGGCTGGAGGGAGAATCACAGAAGAAACTGGGGAGGACGTTGTCGAGATGCAAGATGGTGAGGTTTTGCATGCCGCTCAGGATAACCAGAAACTGGTCCATAGTGGACAGCCGGGCGTAAACATGACTCAGAGACAGTGTCTCTAGTCCAGTCAGGGGGAGCAAATACCATGGGACGCTGCATTCGATGAGCTTCAACGTGCGGAGAGAATGCTTGTTGCCTTTGGTCGTCATGGACCATTCAGGGCATATGCCCCGGTACGTTTGGATGACCAACTTCTCGAGACGGTGAGTGCAAGAGAAAAGCTTAGGGAAAAGGTCAGCCGGCTCATGCAAACGGAGCTCTTGAATACGGTCTGAATGTTTCAGTAGTTCACGCTGGAGACGTGCGCACAGTAGCAGACCCAATCGCTGAGGCCCAGAAGATACTTTTAACAATGTGCCCTTGGACCTGAGAAGTAACTCCTCTGTCCAGCGTTGCGATGTGAGAAAGGAATAGCTCCAGAGAGCCGGGCAATTGAGAGAAACATGGCGCCAATAGCTGCACACGTACGAGACATTGATCCAATGAGGAATACCATGGCGGGAGTTCTTTGAGCGTGTAGAGGGATCGCTCTCGTGATAATGGTGTGCGCCCAGGATAAATATGATGGTGAGCATATCTGGTGGAAGGCGGGAAATGGGTAAACACGAATTCCTTTTCGCATAAAGGTTAGGCAGAGACACAGTTTTCCACCGATGGATCTCAGCTTGAACGTTGGCAATCTCTTGGTCTATGGAGGCCAGATCCTCTGTCCGTGCATTTCCTGAAGACATGATAGGTGCTGTCAAGGGTAGAGCAACTTAGGGGACTTTTGAGAGGTAATCAATACAGAGAGTGGCTGTACATCCTGGAGAACGTTCCGTTCCCGATCCCTTCCGTTTCTAAATGCGTCATATCAATCTATCCCATCATTCCTCACACTCGTCCTCCCACTTCCGCCTTCCATGTCCAGGTCCATTCACGCTCACGCTCAACCACGCCTCCAACCGCCTGCCCAACTCCCCCCCGCGTCCCCCACAGATATCCCCCGTCGTCGTCAACGTCTGCTCCAGCTCACGCGCACGCTTCAGCGGCAGCTGTCCCGCCCGCTTTTGTGCCTGGAGCGCCGCGACCCACAACGCGCCCGTCGTGGGCTCCGACGCGTCGCCGTCATGGCGCTCGTCGTACGACGGCGCACTCGGTGCCTCGGAGCCATCGGCGGTGGACTCGACGTCCTTGAACCACTCTTCCTCGCTCTCCTCTGGACCTAGGATGCTCTCCACCAACCCCTTCTCCCATGTGTCCCATTCGACACACCGATGGGCGAGCCTCAGCCTCGCGCCTGCCGCTTCATAGTACAGCCACTCCTTGGCCGTCGCGGCCAAACCGTTCGGGCTCGTCTTGGACAGCGCAATCGAGGTGACCACATCCCGAAAGAGCTTGGACGTGAACGGACCCGTCTGCACGAACGCAGGGAGATGTGCACACGCCCACAATGGCACCTCCCAGCTGTCAATCACGCACGTCTGTCAATCCATGAGCAACGCTCCCCAAAAAACGAACACTTGGACACATGACCCGCGTATGATCCCCCTCGTCCACAAACACGTTTTCCAGGCTGAGATCATGACAGTCGAGCCCAAACGTTTCCGGGACTGCACACTCGAGGTGCGCTACAAACCGATCCATAACGCGCATCCGCTTCGCCATCTCTTTCCACACCGCTTGCTCCCGCTGTAGGATATGCGCTATCAAAAACGCGCTGTACCAAAACTTATCCTCGACTGCGGTGTCGTGGTCTCACTGGACCACCACATCAGGCTTCAAGACATACGCAGGTCACACGCCAGCCACGACGGACTGTGTGATTGGTCAGATTTATGGCACTTCACCACACGATCCGTCATCGTTGTGCGGGAACACCTTTGCCCTCGCTCCCAACACCATTCCTTTTCTGTCTCGTGTCCTTCCGACCTTGTATTCGCTTGCTTTTCCCTGTCGATCATTCATTGCGAGGTACGCCAATATGATGATCAGAAAAAACGTTCTGAGAATGTTGTGCCATTACTATGGCGTTGGCAGGAAATAATATTCTCTTTCGCCATGCTTGAGCCGGAGGAGATAGGAGCGACTCGCCAACGTATTCATATGAGCGTCACAACAAAAGGTACACATACACGATGCAAGCACAAATACTACGCCCGTCCATCCGATCCATCTCTGCAGTGGATCATCCTCACCCGATCTTGCAGCCCCTGCCGCGTGGAGAGCACGTCAAAGAGTGCCTGTCGAGACATGCAATTCCGCCATGTGGTCTCACCCTTGGGGGCAAACGTGATGTGGCAGAGCGCCAACTCCTCCAGTACTGGCAAGAACATGTGACCTGAAACCGGTGAGTCGCGTCGTCTGCCTGGCCACACGCGCGAGAGCAGAGACAGATCTGGCATGAAGCCATCGCTCAGCCTCATGTGCTGTATGCCATCCAAGCACACAAACAGCTGCTTCCAAAAGGCAGTTGAGAATGAGGCATTGCTGAACGTGATCACGAGGGTGTGTATATTCGTCAAGCGTAAAAAGTAACGCAAGTTGTTCACGATGGTATCGTCGTTTATCCCGTTGTACTTGTTCCTTCTGAGAATGAGCTTGAAAGGGGGGTTGTCGCCAAGGGTGTCCATTGAAAAACTGGCGTCGTGATCGTGCTCAGAGGAACTGAACGTGCAACAGGGCCACGAATGGTGGGCACTAATGATAAAGGAACGAAACACCGTTGGTCGAGACGACTGTTGCTGAGATATTGCACTGAGTCGTGATTCGAGATATGATAAAAGAGGGGCATAAATGTGGATGGGGGAGTCACATTGAAGAAGTGGTTCTAGGATGAGTCGTGTATGCAGTGGCATGCTGATACGAGTGAGCAAGGTGAGAAGTATGGGCAATGGTTCAATAACTGCCAGGAGCGCAAGGCGAGGTAAATGGATGTTTGAAACATTGTCCAGGCTGGAGGGAGAATCGCAGAAGAAACTGGGGAGGACGTTGTCGAGATGCAAGATGGTGAGGTTTTGCATGCCACTCAGGACAACCAGAAACTGGACCATAGTGGGCAGCTGGGTGGATGAGTACACATGACTCAGAGACAGTGTTTCTAGTCCAGTCAGGGGGAGAAAATACCATGAGATGCCGCACTTGATGAGCTTCAATGTGCGGAGAGAATGCTTGTTGCCTTTGGTCGTCATGGACCATTCAGGGCATGTTCCCCAGTACTTTTGGATTTCCAACTTCTCGAGACGGGGGCAGGAGAAAAGCCTAGGTGCAAGGTGAGCCGGCTCGTACAAACGGAGCTCTTGAATATGATCTGAATGTTTTAGTAGTTTGCACTGGAGGTGTGAGCACAGTAGCTGATCCAATGGCTGAGGCCCAGAAGATACTTTTAACAATGCTCCCTTGGACCTGAGAAATAACTCCTCTGTCCAGCGTTGCGATATGAGAAAGGAATAGCTCCAAAGAGCCGGGCAATTGAGAGAAACATGGCGCCAATGGCTGCACACGTACGAGACGTTGATCCAATGAGGAATACCATGGCGGGAGCTCTCTGAGCGTGTAAAGGGATCGCTCTCGTGATAATGGTGTGCACCCAGGATGAAAATGATGGTGAGCATATCTGGTGGAAGGCGGGAAATGGGTAAACACGAATTCCTTTTCGCATAAAGGTTAGGCAGAGACACAGTTTTCCACCGATGGATCTCGGCTTGAATGTTGGCAATCTCTTGGTCTATGTAGGCTAGATCCTCTGTCGGTGCATTTCCGGAAGACATTGAAGATAGATGCTACAACTCAACAGTCAGAAATAAGCATCTTTAGATTTGGAACCAGAGTTTACCGTGTGTGTAGCAACTTAGGGGACTTTAGAGGAGGTTTGTCGCGGCGAAAATCCTGCCATCTGATTGTATCCGATCCGATTCCGACTGCGGAAGGGTTCCGCATGCTATGCATGAGCATTTTCTGCGGACTTTGGCTCAAGGATTGAGGGGGCATCATCTGTTGCAACCACCCGCTTCGTCTCATACGTCATGCCTCGAGAGCTTGCGAATTGCATGCTTTTTTTATTCTGATGACATGGGTATGACAGCATGGCACTGATCTTTGCAGCCGTTTTCAGCGGTTCTACCGAGTAAGGTGTACAAGTTAGTGCCATGGCACACTTGCGGCGCACCCTGCCAATGCCGTTGTCACACCACACGGTGAGGTACGTCCACTTTCACTACCACAACAACGAAGGTGGTTGACGTATCGTAGCCGACGACGACGCCGATGCGTGTGCCAGCCATCGCACTTGCGCGTCGCCACGAAGACGAGGACATGGGCGAGGACATGCAACTGCATGCTCACCACCACAACGGCGACGACAACTGGCGAGGGCAAGCAATGGCCTACCACCAGGACGAGCGCGAGGGAAACCGCATGCGCACGACGGCGACGCACGATGGCAAGGGAATGCAACCACATGCCGACTACTGCCATGCACGGAGTGGGTGAAGGCGGATAACAGCCCCATCGCCATCAATGCGACGAGGGCGAAAGGGCATAACAGCGCACTCACCACCACAAATGTCGACGACGACAAGAGCGAGGACATGGATGGGGGGCGTGACGGTCACCCATTACCACGGCGCTGACGACGCGGCAGGGACGACCCACCTCACCGTAATGGGCGAAACGACGCACTCACCCCAGTGTCGACGATGGATCTGCCTACTCCCACCGTAAGGACGGGGATGAGGGGGCACGATAGGGGTGAACCCAGTGGCATGCGTACCACCGCAAGACGACCGGGAGGGTTCGGGCTAAATTCACACATATCTCTGATACCTAGTCTGCACAACAACTAAGAAAAAGAAAACGGAAAACAGCTGAATGTTTAATTACGAAATACACACACATACTTGTCCACAAAACGATAAGTTGTAGCATGAGTCAATTGAACACTAATGGGGTCCAGGCTTGCCCGGAGGGCCTGTTGAATAACATTTCATATACATCCCGGAGAACTGTTCCGTTCCCGATCCCTTCCGTTTCTAAAGTGAATATGCGTCATAGCAATCTATCTAATCACTCCTCACACTCGTCCTCCCACTTCCGCCTTCCGTGTCCAGGTCCATTCACGCTCACACTCAACCACGCCTCTAATCGCCTGCCCAACTCCCCCCCGCGTCCCCCACAGATATCCCCCGTCGTCGTCAACGTCTGCTCCAGCTCACGCGCACGCTTCAGCGGCAACTGTCCCGCCCGCTTTTGTGCCTGGAGCGCCGCGACCCGCAACGCGCCCGTCGTGGGCCCCGACGCGTCCCCGTCATGGCGCTCGTCGTACGACGGTGCACTCGGTGCCTCGGAGCCATCGACGGTGGACTCGACGTCCTTGAACCACTCTTCCTCGCTCTCCTCTGGACCTAGGATGCTCTCCACCAGACCCTCCTCCCAGCCGTCCCATTCGACGCACCGATGCGCGAGCCTCAGCCTCGCCCCCGCCGCTTCATAGTACAGCCACTCCTTGGCCGTCGCTGCCAAGCCATTCGCACCCGTCTTGGACAGCGCAATCGAGGTGACCACGTCCAGAAAGAGCTTGGACGTGAACGGACTCGTCTGCACGAACGCAGGGAGATGCGCACACGCCCACAACGGCCGTGTCGTCGTCGCCTCCCAGTCAATCACGCACGTCTGTCGATCCATCAGCAACGTCCCCCCAAAAACGAAGACCAGAACGCACGATCCGCGTATGATCCATCTCGTCCACAAACACGTTTTCCAGGTTGAGATCGTGACAGTCGAGCCCAAACGTCTCCGGGAGCGCACTCTCGAGGTGGGTCCCCAAGCGATCCATGACGCGCATCCACCTCGCCATCTCTTTCCGCACCGCCTGCTCCCGCTGCAGAATATGCGCGACCAAAAACGTGCTGCGCTGCATCCGCCGATAATCGCTATACATGCAATCCCCCGGACCCTCCCACTCCTCCTCGCTCTCCTGGGCATCCCACTCGTCCGAATCATCGCTCTCGTCGTCCGGGACCGCGACCAGATGGTGGTGCCGCGAAGACCGGATCTCGTGCGGATCGAGGTGCAGCCGGTGCGGCGCCGCCTTGCCCTCGCTCTCGCGTTTCACGCCCGCGATCTCGCGCCGCGCACAAGACTGGACGTACGCGTGCGTCGACGACCACGGCCCACGGTTCATCTCGAGGTCGCCCCGGCCGGATCCAAAAAAGGGCCAGGAGACGATCGGGCCGACGTGGACGCCACCCAGGGTGGGGGTGGCCCCCGCAGTGGGCGTGCCCGACGATACCTTGTGCAAGGTTGGGGTCGCACCGGTTACCGGCCGTGTGGGGAGATGGAGCGACCCGATGTGTGAGAACCGTTGGGCGAAGAGGGGGATGATGAGCGATGCCACGTGTTTGAGCAGGGTCTTGAGTTCCGCGTTGGACATGGCGTGGTACACGTGGGCGAGCGGGATGCCACGGGCCTGTGCACGGGGGTGAGTACGGGGTAAAGGAGTAAGCACGGCACGGACCTTGGACATGAGGATGTACTCGGCGCCGAGGCGGTTGCACGGGTTCGCATCGTAAACGTAGACGTCTGGGACGGGCACGGCGGTGTTGTCGCGCAAGAACTGCATCGTGGCGACTTCGGACTGGGTCTTGAGGCGGGGCATGAAGCGGCGGGCGATGCGGGCGACGAGCTGGCGTGTGTCGGCGAGGGTGACGAGGTATGCCTGGCAAGGGTCAGCGGGGGAGGGTCGGACTGCCAGACGGACCGACTTTGTGGAATGAGCCTGTGGGTAGGGGGTGAGGAGGAGGAGAGGAGGAGGAGGAGAGGGGGACCCGCCTGCGCCGAGGAATGTGATTCGGCCAACGTCTGCGCCGGTCTTTTCGTGCACGAGGTCTCTGAGGACGCGGCGGTCGACGTAAAAGGGCTTGGCGTCGCTGTGTGGGCTGTCGCGGTTGGCTGCTGCCTCGCGTATGCGGTCGTCGCGTTCTGCGGCGGGGTCCCATCGGATGTGTTCAGCGTTGGGTGGGGGTGGGAGTGGAACCATGAAAATGTGTTTGTCGCTGTTTCTGGCGGGCATCGAGTTTGAGAGAAGAGCCAAGGAGGGGGTTCAGTTTATATATACAGACGGAAAGGGCAACTAATCAATAAGCAGGAGGCCGATCACAACGCTGACACTGACTCATCCCATAACATAAGTAAGTAAAGATAATAGAAATACATCACGGCGACCGCCCATACGTTGGCTCGACACACACGACCTCGTCCACACGCTTCTCCAGCCACTCGAGCACGTCCTGGCCCACGGACACGCAGTCGGACAGCTCCACATACCGCAGCTTCGTCGGCGTCACCCCCTGCACCATCGCCGCACCTCCCGTCTCGGGGTTCCGTGCCTCGATCAGCTGCACCAGCTTCGCGATCCCGTCCGGGTGCGTGTGACAGCTCTTCATCGTCACCCGCCGCAGATTCGGACACACCCACTGCGTCTGCTCCTCCTCGGGCGTACCCAGCGCAGCTAAAAACGGCTCCAGGGGCGTCCCTCCCACACTCAGCGACTCCACGTGCGGCATCTCTCCCAGGAAATTCCACGCAATCACGATCCCACCTGGCCCATAGTAGAGCGTGGAGCTGTTCGTGTTCCCATACGACACCGTCAGCTGCGTCACGGCCGGGTTGTTGCTCCGCTGCATCAGATTCGTGATCACGTCCTCGATCGGCTCCCGCGCTTCAATGTCCAGGCTCAGCACGTCCAGCGCGGGCAGCACCAGCGCGTCCGTCAGCGTCGCCATGTGGTAGTGTCCCCCCAACGTCAGCTCGCGCAGCTTGACCAGCGTCGTCGCATGCAGCGGCAAGATCGCAGGCACCACCACCGCAAAGTGCAGCGTGAGCGCCTCCAGGCCCGGATTGCTCGCGATGATGGACAGAATCCGGTCCAGAGGGAGGTGGTTCGACGGCAGCGACCGCAGGTTGAGCGTCTTCAGATGCGTCTTGAATATGGGCGACGACCACTTGAACGGCACGTGGTGCAGCATCAGCGATTCGAGCTGCGTTAGCACCGTCGTCGTCGACGGCGTACACGGCAGCCACGCCCACTCGTTGGCATAGATCGACTCCGCACACGAGATCTCAAACTCGCGCAACAGCGGCGCATCCCCTGTCATCGCGTCAGTCAGCGTCCAGGACTGGCACGACACCCACCATTGATCGACTTGAGCGCGGAGAGCGACGGGAACTGCTTATCGAACCGAAACACGAACCGCTGCCACCGATGCATCTGCTCGATCAAGTAGAATATCACGATATGCCCCCAATGCGTGTTCCGCTGGGCCTGTGGGCTGCTTCTCGAGGATGGCGGTGGCGGAGATGCGCCCCAGGTGTCAGGGTGGGACGGCGACTGGGGTACGATGATCGGTGTCTGTGCAGGGGGCAGGATGATGGCCGCGGGCGGTGGATGGGGCAGGACATAATGTGCAGGCGGACTCGGGGGTGGTGGGATCCAGGGTGTAGGGGATGACGCACGCACACGACTCGAGGGCTCCCCAGAACCCCCATTGACCCGGAGATAGATCTCGATGTCGAGCGGGACCTTGTCCCCAGACCTTTCTAGCCACAGTCGTACGGTATCTGGGGACGTGCTCTGGGTCGTCACGAGGCGTATCTGGAAAGAATGGTGAGATGAGACGTTTGGGACATGCGGCATAAAAGAGGTCCAACACGTTGTCATCGATAACATATCCGGGCGCCAAACGCCAACGGATGCGTCAAAGGGGGGGCGAGGGCTCACCTTGGACCACAGTTTTGGTATGGCGAGGGCCTGCCTGCGCCAGAGCACGCAGACGGCGGCGAGTATCCACGCGCAGCACGGGTGGTCCTCAAAGTAGTAGAGAAAGATGTGTCGGAGGAGCTCGTGCGGGAGACGTCGGATGGGGGAGATATATGCGAGCGTGTGCTTGACGGTGTCCTCGAGCGCGTGCTGCTCGCACTGCATCTCCCTGATCGTCCGCTGCTTGTCGGCGAGGATCTGCTTGAGGGCGTCTTCGGCGGTGGCGATCCGCTCGGTGAGCTGGTCGAGCTCGCGCTGGTGGGCCTCGAGCGCCCGTCGTGCGGCTGCGACGCTGCTGTCCGTGGGGGGTTCTGAGTAGTCCATCCTGGAACGACGACGAGACAGAGAAGATGGGCCGACCGGGGGGCTGACAAGCGTCTTGTTTATACAACGTTGTTCCGTTTGCGCATGCACACAGCAAATATTATTTGTACTAACAAGTTCACACACTACACATCACTTTTTTCCCGCCTCGATAGCATCTCCGTTCTTGCACGCAATGATTTTGATGCGCGGCGCCGACACCATCTCGTTGGATTCCATCTTGAACGACGGGTTCTTGACGATGAACGTCCACACGTCGTCGCACAGTCGGTACGTGTGCAGATGGCCCTGTCTCCTTCCCCGTCAGCACACACCCACACCGGACAGAGAGAAGGCCGACCTTGAGCGTCGTCTTCGTCTTGACCTGCTTCACCATCGTGTCCGCGAGCGACTTGTCAAACTGAGGGCGGTAGGTCAGAGTGGCGGTGGCGACAAGGAAGAAGTGTGGCCACCTGTTGGAGCACCTTCATCGCGAGCTGCGGCGTGATGGCACCGCTCGTGATGAGCTCGTCCAGCGAGTCCGTCAGCGCCATGCCGATGCTGCGCTGTGTCAGTGGGCGCCACGCACAGGTGGGGTCGCGACGTACGAGGACCCTCTGTAGAATTCGTAGTATGCCGACGCCATGACAGGACCGTACAGGGTGTTTTGGATGTGGCACGGTGAGTGGGCGTCATGTGGCGGCGTGGGCCCACTAACGATAACCGTGGGAAGTCGCGGGTTCGATTCCTGCGTGTCACCATGACACCTACAGCATCAAGGGAATCAACGACGGTAGATCAGTGGCCGGTCCATACAAACTACTTTACAGGCAAGGTACGTCTTCAAGATAAAGTAAAGGTGGAGTTTCAAGCATCCAATATTGAGCACTTCAAATGACACCAGCAACAGTGGATCTCCATCGAAAGATGCCTCGGCGTCTTGCGGGTTGCTCTCAGCAGATCAACCAACGGTCAAGTGTAGGGAAACGGGTATGTCTCGCCGCAAAGTTGGTGTTATTCTTGTCCTGCGTGACAGTTGAATTGTAAGATCACCGCTGACATTTGAAGTAATCTGCCCTGTCTTTTTCAGCCAACCACTGGGGGCACTCCTCCGAGAGAAATTCCATCCCCCGCCTTTTCCAACTGGCACGCAGTATGGTTCCATCTCACAATGGAGGAAAGATACAGGGTTTTAGCATTAGTTTCGGTCAATGCAGGGCCCATAAGCGAGGGGATCAAAGGCTGTCTTGAGATAGGGCAATGAGTGTGATTGTCTTATCTGCACAAATCGCGTATTTCCCGGTGGTCGAGGTGTCCGGATTGACCTACCTGATCGAAAGGCCTGTTTGCGCGTACGAGCCTGCTGACGTCCGAGCCGTTCTGGAGAGTAGTCGCA
>JBBPTV010001224.1:0-10893 GCA_038094275.1 Tubosaeta brunneosetosa | reverse complement strand
ACTTGGCTCCGTATCGTTTACCACTCTTCTTCGACTTGGCCGCGTCTCTGACTGGCCGCGCTCGAGGATCCTCCATTTCCCCATCTGCCGCCGCGCCCTTCCTCTTGAACTGCCTCAATTTCCGGCTGTAGTCCTTGGAAAGCTTGTCGAGTGGCTTGGCCTCGACGACCTTGTTGTGTCGCCATCGCCTTGCCTCCACCGAAGCCGGTTGTGACGCCTCCCGCTCACCAATCTTGGGTATCGTCACCTTGGTCTTTTTCTTCCACTCGTCAAAGCGGCCACTCTTGTAGCTCGCAGGAAGACGGGTGCCGTTCTCTGTCCGAACGAGCTTGACGTTGTCTGCGCCACTCCCATCGCCCTTGATGAACTTTTTCTTCTTCTTGTCCCACGTCAGTTTGTGTCGGTTTCGTTCTGCCACCGTGACATCCCCCATGATGTCGAACGTGACTCCACGGGCTTGTTCAGCAAACGAAGAAGCGCCGTCGGTCAAGGAGTATCTGGTGATGTTCGAGATGAGCACCGCAGGACGCGTAAGATGCCATGACATACCCTTTTTCAGTGTTGGCATCCTTATGGTAATGCGACATGTAAAACTCCTCGTCGCGATAGTTGTCCTTGCCCTTCTTTTTGTTCGAGGTGTTGAATACAGCCTGCCGAAGAATTTGTAAGTGATAGCTATCGGCTACATTACGGACTATGCGTACCGCAATGTCCTCCTCGTCGGCCATCTCCATCTCGACATCATCATGCAATTCGAAGCCTTGCTCCTCCCTTTCAGTGGCTCGAGAAGGCCTAGATGAGGATGCGTGTGTCATTCTCTCTGCTGCTTTCGCGAGCGCTTTCCTTCGTTCCTTCATCAATCCCACGTTGGCATTCGCCGTCTTGCCTCGCGACCCGACCTCGAAGACGGTCTCCGCAGGCTTAAACGCACTCAACGCCTGAATCATTTCCATTCTCTTATCGGCACCCTCGTCCACAGGGGCGATCGCATCACCCTTTGCCCTCGCGAGTGACAGCACCGGATGTGCCCCCTGCGCATCCCCAGCCCACCCCTCCGATGTCGCAATCGCCTTGGCCCGCTTATAGCTCGCAGCGCTCGCCTTGCCGCGGCTGCGCTCATACATCATCTGTCCACGATCCATGACACCACGGAGGCTGGATAACCCATGGTGCACAGCATGCAACGTGCGAACGTACTCCACCTCGGCATCAATCGCATCCCGCGGAAAGGGCCCCAGTACGAGAGATTCTGCATACGGCTCCTCCGAGGTCCGGACTGACGCTGGCTGTGCGGCGATGCCAAGCAGCGGTCGCGCGAGGAAGAGCTGGAGATCGCATAGATATGCGGCTTCGCTGTGCGTGACAAAACTCCAAGCCCAGCCCTTGCGGCCTGCACGCGCGGTTCGTCCTACGCGGTGGACAAAAATACGTGCACCGACGGGGAAGTCGTAGTTGATGACGTGCTCGAGAATCGGAATGTCCAGTCCGCGGGCGGCGACGTCCGTGACGACCAAGATCTGTGTCTTGCCTGCTAGGAATTGAGACATCTGGAAGTTGCGCGTAGATTGTACGAGAGAGCCATAGAGAGCAGACACGGCATAACCCGCAGCAGTAAGAAGGGCCGAGAGATATTCGACATGATGTTTTGTGGCTGTAAAGATAAGCGTCTGATGTGGTGCTGTGTGAGTAGGGTATTTCACTTTTGCTTTGCCCTTGCCCTTGACATCCTTGCTCGAATCTCCGGATTGTCCGTCGCCGGCAAGGGGGGTTTTGATTACGTCTCTCAGAAGGGAGAGTAGACACGCGTCTTTTTCGGATTGCTTCACAGAGAAGACGGCCATACGGAGGTCGGGACTTATTTTAGATTCCGCGTCAAGCCGGACGAGTTTCGGATCGCGCAAACCGGCATTCGCGAATTCGACGAGGGACTTTGGGAGGGTGGCGGAGAACAATAGGGTTTGACGTGATGAGGGAAGGCGGGCGAGAATCTCGGACATGGCGGTGGAAAAGCCGAGCTCAAAGAGACGATCGGCCTCATCAAAGACGACGAATTGAACCGAAGCAAGCGAGAGGGACATCTCGACGATAAGGTGGAGAAGACGGCCTGGAGTTGCGATGATACTGTATGCGGACGTTAGATGGCAGAATACGGGAGGCGAAAACGAACGACTGACACATCCGGATTTCGGCTGATCATTTCGAACTGCTCGTCCATGCCTTCACCGCCAACGATCAGACCCCACCGGAGGCCCTCGCCCGAACCCGATTTGGAGTTGTCATCATCGTCGTCATTGCCTTCGCCGGCATGGGGCGCTGCATCGGCCTTCCAGCCCTTTACGAGGCTTTTGCCGACTCTGACGACCTGGAGGGCGAGTTCTCTGGCTGGTACGAGGATGATGGCACGTGCGCCAAAGGCATGGACATGGCGACCGCCGAGACGTTGCACCAAAGGGACCATGTATGCGAGTGTCTTGCCAGAACCAGTGCGAGCCATACCGACGAGATCGCGTGGGGGAGTAGCAAGAAGGGAGGGGATGGTTGTGCGCTGAATCGGGGTCGGGGTGCGGTATCCCTGAAGAGTGAGCGCACGCAGTAGACATGGGTGAAGACCTGGTAGACGAGTGAGAGCACAGACAGAAGCGGGGCATCGTACAGACCCATGCTTTGAAAACTGCCACCGCCCACATCGCCGTGTCTCGATTTTTTGTTTTTTATTTTCTTGAGTAGGTCGGTTCCACTCCTGACGTCTCTTTTTGCGATGGCATCGTGAATGAAATCACCGAGGTCGTCGTCGTCGTCATCTGCGGCAAGCCGAGTGCCTGTGAGTTCCAAGGCTATGTCCAAGTCTTCCTCATCGACCCGGTCTATGGATCTTTTCCGCTTGAGCGGCATTGGCGATGCTCCGGAGATGGCAGCGGGCGCAGGTGGACCCGGTTGGTCGGAGTTTGTGTGTGTATATAAACTCGAGTGGCCCCTTGCCAATCCTCATCCCCTTACGACCATCATGTTGTATCTCCTCGCCATCTTATGCTCTTTCCTTTCTCTCGTCTATGCCCTCCCCCTCGTCGCCCGCGATGTCTGGGTACCCCCCATCATTATTCCTGGAAGTAACACCACCTGGGTCGCTGGGTGCTCCTACACTGTCACCTGGAATACCACCGGGAAACCCACCCAGGTCACGAATTCCATCGGCCAGGTCTATCTGCGGCATGGGGATGCCACCCAGAATCAACCCATCGCGCAGAACTTCCAATTGACCGATGGTGCGGTCAACATCACCATCCCCTCAGACACCCAGCCCCTGGATGACCAGTGGATGGTCGTCCGTAAGTCGCTCTTCTTGTGTCCGGTACATGTTCTGACCCTGTCCCCAGTCTTTGGTGACTCTGGCAACTGGAGTCCTCCTTTCCGCATCGTTGCGCCGTATTCATGATCCATGAACATTTACGCAGCAGTTACGCATTGACGACTTCATGATGTACAAATGATCTCTGTACCATACTCTTCCCTCACGGACTCTTGGACATTTTGAACACTGGACGGACACATCTTCGTTGGACTTGTTTTGCATACGGACATGGATTGCTTACTCTGCACTTCGCATTTCACTGTACTCATTTAGTTGAATGACCAACGCTTCGTTGCACATTATCCGCTGCCTCGCGGTCTGCCAAACTGGGTGTCCACGAGGCTACTTGCTGTGTGTCCTTTGACCATGCTCTATCTCATCGCAGGTGTTCTCGCTGCTTATGCGCTCTACGCTCTCTTCACCGACAACCAGGAGGATCGTCGTCCTCGATCACCATCCCCTCGACCGGGGAGTCGCCGACATGACGACCGGCCACACAGACGACCTACCGTCGACTCTTCTCATGAGAACTTCCCTCCTGTAGAAACGCATGCGTCCCTCCGAGCGAAAGCCAAAAAGGAGGGCGACTTGATGGCCCAATGCTACCAACAGAGCAAAGAGGCCTACGAACGCCGTGACCGTGCCCTCGCAAAGACGCTTTCAGAGCAAGGCAAACGCCATGCACTCAAGATGGAAAGCCTCAACGCTCAAGCAAGTGCCATCATATTCAAAGGTAAAGGTCGTGTCCCTAACGGTGTGGATGAACCAGCTAAAAGGTGCGCACAGAAAATAACCAAGTAAGATATCACTGAGTGAAGTATCTGACTTGCTGCACGGTTGTTAGGACAGACCAGTCGGAGAAGTTGACCTTCACGGTCTCTACGTGAAAGAAGCAATAACTTACTCCGAAAACGCACTCAAAAAAGCTCGTCGAAGAGGTGAAGCTGAGATCCGTCTGATAGTCGGTATGCGTTCTCAACTCCAAGATTCGAAAACTCTCGTCTCACGGTCTTTGTCAGGCCAAGGCAATCATTCCGACGGAGGCGTCTCTCGGCTCAAACCTGCTATACAAGAGGCAATGCAGATGTACGTTCTGCTGACAGTGCGATTCGGTGATTACTAATGGAGCGTTCCAGACGTGGTGCGCGTGTCGAAGTGGACCCGAAGAATCCAGGCGTGCTGCGGCTTCTCATATAGGCGTTAGGGTGTATGTGCTATTATTTGGCGTGGAGGTTGTCCGCTCTTGATCCGTCTGCACTCTTTAGTTGTGCTGATCTGTATCCTGATCTGCTATCCCTGTTACACAAAAGCAGTAAATCTCCAACACAAGTGAAATGGCTAACCGTACATTGTGCTCAGGCATTCTAAACACTGTAGATATCAACTTCAGTGCCACTATGGGCCACTCATCTGTGCATCATGATCAGTTTGTCCTGTCCAAAAAGTGACAGCTGTACCATACGGCCCCATACTCTTCTCTCATGAACACTTTGAACACGGAACACATTTCGCTGTACCCATTTAGTTGAATGACATTGAAGCCCAACGACCGTGGTAGGCCGCCAGATTTGGTGTCTACGAGGCTGTGTGTCTTACCACCATGCCCAGATACTACCACTTGATCGCAGGTGCTATCGCTGCATATGCACTTTACTGTTTCTTCACAGACAAGCAAGAGGACCGTCCACCGAGTCGTCCTCAATTACCATCCCCTCGACTGAGTCGCCAGCACGATGACTTGCAACACAGACAGCCCGCTGTCGACTCCTTCCATCAGACCCCTCCTGTAAAAACATATGCGTCCCTTCCTACGAGTCATCCTCAATCACCATCCCTTCTACCGAGTAGTAGCCGACGCGATGACTTGCAACACGGACAGCCCGCTGTCGACTCTTCCTATCAGAATTTCCCTCCTGTGGGAACATATCTGTCCCGTACAACTCGTCCTCGACCATCCCCTCTACTGAGTCGCCGATACGATGACTTGCAATACGGACAGCCCACTGTCGACTCTTCTTTCCCTCCTGTAGAACTTACATATGCGTCCCTCAGAGCTAGAGCCAAAGAAGAGCACAAGTTGAGGGTCCAGTGTTACCAACAGAGCAAAGAAGCCTATGATCGCCATGACCATGTCCTTGCAAAGACGCTTTCCGAACAAGGCAAAAGCCACGCACTCGAGATGGAAAGCCTCAACGCTCAAGCTAGTGCCATCATTTTCAAAGGTAACTGTTGCTCCCTGATGCTGTTGACGAACCAGCTAAATGATGCGCTCAGAAAATAACCAAGTAAGATATCGTTGAGTGAATTGTCTCACTTGCTGCATAGTTTTTAGAACAAGCCGGTCGGAGAGGTTGACCTTCATGGTCTCTACGTGAAAGAAGCAATTACTTACTCCTAAAAAAAGCTCGCCGAAGAGGTGACTCGGCGATCCGTCTGATAGTCGGTATGTGTTCTCTGCTCCAAGACCCGAAAAGTTTTGTCTCACGGTCTTTGTCAGGCCAAGGCAATCATTCCGATGAGGGCGTCCCTCGGCTCAAGCCTGCTATACAGGAGGCGATGGAGATGTAAGTTCTGCTGATGTCATGGGACTCGGCGATTAATCATGCAGCCTTCCAGGAATGGTGCTCGCGTTGAAGTAGACTCGACGAATCCAGGCGTGCTGTGTGTTCTCATATAGGCGTTAAGGTTGCAACCGTACTGGAAGTCGAATATGTGATGTGTAAGCTGTTTTTCGAAATGGAAGTTTCCTACTCACACTGGGGTTCCCACCGCGTGAGACCGACGGTCTTATCGACCAGTAATGTGTATGATATTCTTGCACGACCGGTACGATTGCCGAAGTCGCACGGCCATCGCTGTGCTGGTTCCAGACACTCTACTTCGCATCCCGGTAGCGGCGACGTTTCGCCGATCATGAAGCCTGCCTTCAAACTAAGCACTGATAAGCGATACACAGCACCTTCAGATTGGGATCCGACTCTTCGCGATGGCGCGGACAAGGTTCAATCCGATATCGTCCGTCGTTGCCTGTTACTAATATCTTTAGACTGGATTGCTGAACGTCGAACCTGCGCAGCTATATGTAGCTTTGGCGGAAATAATTGCGTCATGTGTCTCGTCGGGTTCAAGCACGAGGCGCATATCCCGAGGCTATCCAAATGGCGACATATTTCGGTGTTGGTAGGTCCTTCATTGATTCCTCCCAAATGGTGTATCTGCCTTGCTGTGCTTGCGTTCGGAGCTTGTCGAGACTCGAGCGACCGATGACATCGCAGAGGCTGCACTTTCTGGTCTGGTGCATTTTTGACTCACTTTTGGCATTGTTGATGATTCAGTCCGGTTCTTGTTTTCATCCTCATGTGAGGTATCGATGTCACGGTATCGGCACTGGGCTCTCGGATCCTTATCTTCAAGGGATCTGTTCCAATACTTTAGCAACGCCGCGGTGCGGTAGTATAGCCTGATGGCGCAGCTTCGGGGACACGATGACCGACTTTGAATCACTCAGTGGTAACTGGCGGTGCTTGCTCCGTTTATAAGACTCGCCATCCCCCCTCATTTCTCTCATTCCTCCCCCTCTGCTCACGAACGTCATGTATTCTCTTCTCGCTACCGTTCTCCCGCTCTTCACTCTCGTCTCTGCCTTTCCCCTTGGCTCGCAAGTGAAGCGGGACGTCTGGACACCTCCCATCACTTATCCAGCCAGTAACACTGTCTGGGTCGCTGGTTGCACCTACAGTGTCACCTGGAACGCTACCAACCCTCCCTCCCAAATCACAAATCCCATCGGCGCTGTCTATCTGCGCCACTTTGACATTGGGACCGGCCAAATTACTCTCGCGCAAGGCTTCAACTTGACTAGCGGCACTGTTGATGTGACCGTTCCTGCAAGTACTGAGCCCGACAATGATTATGTCGTCGTTCGTGAGTTGATGCCCTGGCTGTTTGATATGGCGAGAAAATAACCCTATATATTTGCTTTAGTATTTGGTGACTCTGGGGATTGGAGCCCAGAATTCACGATCGTTGCACCAGAATCTTCATGATCACCAGCAAGTTACTTTTACAGAGCTAATACAACAACAATGCTATGTATGTACAGGGGATGGATCCCACGTCATAACATACTCGACTTCTCTGCATGCCTTGATCTAGGACAATTCTTTTGATTATTTATCACCGTTACGATGAAATACTATACGGTCTCATAGAGTGCTTTTGTTTGTATAATCGGTACAATCATTCTATCATAATGATAACTAGTATATATTTGTTGACCAGGCAACTGAGCTTTTGCAAGAAGTTCGAGTAGTTACTGGAAATTTTGGGCGTCCTGGGCCGTCTCACTGCATGGGCCATATACCGTGAAGGAGTACTGGAAGCCAGATTGGCCGACTCCTTGCTATGACGAAGCACAAGGGACTTATCATCGATCGCCGACCATCTCGGATTTGTACGTTACTTAATTGGAACTGGACTGCTGAATGTCGAAGGGAACGATGCAAGTTGACCACGGTCCGACGGCCCGGCAATAGATTAATCGGCTATCAACTCCGACTTTCCAGTCTCGACCATCCATCTCTCTTTCAGAATCAAAGTATACTCTGATGGAAATATCCTCTAGCTCACCAGGACAATCTTCTCTCCGATGGTATGATATAGAAGCTTGCCAATAGCAGCGCAGCCAACAAAGTCAGAGGCATGATCCATTGTATTCCTGCCTGTCGTGTCATTTAGCTTTCTCTTACCTAAACGGTCACACAGTCTGCGAACCGGCTCTCCTCGTGTCCGCTGATCACGCGAGCTATCATTACCGTGGCTATGTCCACGCCTTCATCATTACCTGGGGTGTCGTTGCCGTCAAGGGTTCTTTTCTGTTTGGCGGTACCGGTAAAGTTCAAACGTACGGCAATGACCGACGGCGCAGATTTGGGGAAACGATGACTGACCTTGGATCATTCCATGGTAGCTGGATGCGCTCCTTTGTCTATAAGATTCATCGTTGTCCCCCATTCCCTCCCTCACCCCTCACTTGACGCGGGAACATCATGTACTCCCTCCTCGCTACCATGTTCCCCTTCTTCTCTCTTCTCTCTGCTTTCCCGCTTGTCTCGCAAGTAAGGCGGGATGTTTGGGCACCCCCCATCACCCATCCAACCAGTACCACTGTCTGGGTTGCCGGTTCCACCTACCATGTCACCTGGAACGCTAGCAATCCACCGTCTGATCTCACGAACCCCATCGGCGTGGTGATTTTGCGCCCAGGCGTCAATGCCACAGAAGAAAGCGTCCTCACACAAGGGTTTGACTTGACTGCTGGGGTTGTAAGCGTGACGATTCCTGCAGACACGCCCCCCGGTGGGGACTACATCATCATCCGTAAGTCGATACTTGACAGTATGTGGCACTCGACCTGACGTGCCTGCTTTAGTCATGGGTGACTCTGGAGATTGGAGCCCACAGTTCACCATCGTTGCACCATCTTCGTAAATTCGAACACGATAGATAACTTGACAGTTAATACGATTCGTGGCATGGTATACTACACGAGATCCGTTGTAACATGTCCAGCTTTTTTTCTACTTTGACGAGGCCACCCAAGTTTGGTTTAGCCATTGGACTACGATTTTATAAATAATTGACTATACATCACCGGACAATATTCCAACAACACTTGAAAATGTCACATATATTCTGGGACGTTCGACGCGTATTTATGCAGTGCTATAACAATCTGGTTGTATCACACAGAGTCGCGGCATGTGCCATCATGATGCTTCGCCCACCACCAAAAGAGGCAGGCAGTGTAGATTCTTTTCAACTCTTTTCCCATAACAGGGGACGAGCGGAATGACTCTGTAGCATGGTCGTCGTTCTGGATCAAGGCATGTCGAATGGCATTGATTCCATCCAAATAACGAAATGCGTTGGAGTCGATTTCTTTTCGACCGCAAGTATAACTCGCTCGCTTTAGACAATGTTCGCATTCCCAGGAGGTCGTCGGTGGTCGGGTGACCGATGAAATCGCAGAGACCACCGCATTCCTTGCCGTCTCCCGGCCAATCGTGTCCTCCCATTGCTCTTGACGGTCACAGCTCATAAAGCAATCCAGTTCTCTCGTCCCATCAAGCGTGCTGACACCATGGCCGTACCTTCGTCGTCATACGGGCTTCTGACTCTATCGAGGGATCTTTTCCGATGTCGTTGGAAATGTTCCGCTGTAGTGGGAGAATAGCCCGATAGCGCGGTTCCGGGGAGACAACGACCGACTCCGAAGCATCCCATGCTAGTTGGCGGTGCTACTCCCAATTATAAGATTCGTCGTTCTTCCCTAGTCCCTTTATCGTTCCTCTCATCGTCACGCCCATCATGTACGCCTCTCTATTCTTTACCGTGTTTGCCCTGCTTTCTCTCGTTTCCGCTCTACCCCTTCCCTCGCAAGAAAAGCAGCACGTCTTTGCCGTTGGTTCTACCTACAATATCCCTTGGAACACCGCTAAGCAAGGTGAGTTCATTTTTGGACTGTGACATTGAGTTTGAGGAGTACTATCGTTCAAGCCTTTGACTCGGCTGAGGCCGTGGACGTGACGATTCCTGGGGACACGCGGCCCGATATCGGCTACGTCTTCGCCCGTAAGCCGATTCTTGACATCATTGATTCGCGGCAAGAGGTCATCTGACATGCTTAGCATTGGGTGACCGTTCTGGAGAATGGAGCCCACAATTTAGGCTTGTTACACCTTCATGACACGCCAGCAAGATACAGAGCAGCTAATAATATGAGAAGGTCTACCTTACTTAGGGACTTGGATGTTTGTTGATGGACTTTTATCATGCTTCATATTGTTTAAATTGTGTATAATCGTGAATAGCTCTTAATACTTTCCCTACCGTATTCAACATTAGGTTCTAGACTAATCGAAAGGACATTTGTAATTACGTTAACCCACGAGGAGATTAGCTTTAACACCTGCTTAGGGTTTCAGAGAGACAGAGAAGCAACCTCGAAATTTGGCAAGGACTCGTATGCGCCGTGAGTCGGCCACTGGAGTGTCTTCATTGCCTGATCCAGTTTTTCCTGGTACAAGTGGTAAAAACTACAGCAGAACGACAAACTTGAATGTTGCTTATATGCTGCAGTATTCTATGTTCATCTAGTCTGTTGCAAACGTCTTCCAGCTCATTTTCTCAGCGTGTCATTAAATGACACTGCTGACCGCCGAGCCCAGACTGAACTTCAATTCGGAATGTCCCTGTCAGAGGGGTATACAGGAGCTCTCATCTCTTTCTTGGGTGCAGATTGGACATGTCATGGCAGAGCGAATGGGCAATCGTTGACATTGATGTGATACGCGAATAGGGACGTAAGACCAACGAGGTTTGATATGGGGAACACATTCAGTTGTGACCTAAAGTTAAGTTAGTCCAGAGCTCCGGATGAGGTTCGCCGGTGTCAAGAAATATAGGTGTTGTCCGATTTAGTAAATACAAGATAGTGTGACGTCTACCAAGCTAGTCAACACGGATCGCGCCATACAGTTTAC
>JBBPTV010001223.1:0-10901 GCA_038094275.1 Tubosaeta brunneosetosa | reverse complement strand
TGGGTGGCATGCGCAGCTGACTGAGCGGGCGTAGGTCTTAACTCTCACACGGCGGGCTCAGAGGGCGGGTGCGGTTTGATGGACGAGAGAGAGGGCGGAGAGGGCGGCGGGAGCGATCGCTGGCTACAGGCTAGATAGACAAGATGGATGAGCGAGAATCAAGAGGCCAGAAACAAAGAGGACGTACACGGTACAGCGCAGATCAGCCACAGGAGGGCGGGCTTGGAGGGCAGAGGGCGGGTGTGGAGTCAAGAGAGAAGTGGGGGGACACGAAGGTGTCCCAAGCAGAGGGTAGGCGTGGAGAAGAGGGAAGTGGGGGATACGAGGATGACTCAAGTTGGAGGGTCTTTATACCTTGCCAGCGGAGGCTGACATGCCAGAAATGCGACGTTTCCTATGACGTCAAAGAGGGGAGGACGCGGGATGCACGTGATGCGCATGTTCGGACTCCGTTCGGAGGGTGTTCGGACAGTGTGACGTTCGGATGTTCGGAAAATCCAATCTGGGGACTCTCTGAAAAATTCGGGTGTTAGCGGGTGACATGACACGTGCCTTGTCGCGTGACCTGCGCACAGGACAATTAGGACTTTACGAATTAGTCCATGATGGCAAAGACAAAAAGGTCCCAGCACCGACGCTATACGGACTGTGGCTACCCTTGGCAGCCACACTTGAAGTACTCCTTTGAGGCCGTCTACTTGGTCATGTATGGGCCGTTCTACCTGGGGATTCACTCAGTCGGTACGCCTGGACACATCCATTCCTCGCATGATCCAAGTTGTAATTGACAATTCCACGTCTACCGGGTAGCAGGCGACTTATCCCCAACGGTGACCCAGATAATAAGTAAAGGCAGATAGCCAGCTCCGCCCGTCGGACGAAACACGAAACTCAATTGTTCAAGCGAGAGGATATATATTGAGTGATAGGTCGGATGGCTTAGCATCTTCAACGACTGTATCGCTCCTCTCTGCTCCTCAGCTCTCGCGGTTGGCTCATCATAGGACATGGACGCCATCTCTCCTATCCTCACTTTCCTATACGATGCACCAGATCCAGAGCAGGAACCAATACCGACTGAGGTCGGGGATTGCAAGAATAATGGTGCAAACATGTGTGTCATTGCATGAACTATCGCGTTGTAAGCATCCTTTCTTGACTGTTCGCGTTTGTATCGCTCGTCGCTTCTCATTTCACGTTCACATTTGACTATCATGCTCACCTAGCAATGTACAGGGGTGCATCACTTTCTGTCTCGCGCGCACGGGGACCCAAGTTACGTTTGTTTTAATGGCCCAGTCGTGTTGACTTGGGAAGGACGTTGCCTTGAATAAGTTTCTTCTTGAATTTACCGTGACCGCGTTCAGTAGTGCAGCGTGCTACACTTCAAGGGACTCTCTTCGTATCCGGCATTTGACATGACCTTTTTACTATGGTATTTCACATTGGCACCTTTTTTTCGTATTTATACAAGGCCATTCTCCAGTCAGTGTTCTGCCGGTCAGTGAACGTGGGTCACGGTCACTGACCGTGAAATGTGAGAAAGTTAAGTGAGAAAGCTAAGTGAGCAATGGGGTCCGAGACCACGACCCGATCACCATTTTTGCCTTGAAAGATTGTGAGCTGATGTTATACTGTAAGTGGTTCACCTGAGGCCGTCCGCACGAGAACACTCGCTCAGCATCTACAGATGATGCTATGCGCTGCAGCCTGCAGCTGTGTGACCGCCTGCCGCTGACTCGGAGCACCACATGTCCGAGTCTCAATTTCATGAGTGCATGCCTACTGATGCTCTGGATGTCTGGAATGCCTCATCACATCATGGCTCTAGGCGGGATCCACTTCGATACCAGATGGCCAGCGCTCGCAAGCGACGAGGCTATTCCATGGCCACTTCATGAAATTGCGCGTCGTCTACTATCCGATTGTCTACGGAGGACCTCACACTTGGCTGAACTCAAGGTGTATGTGCATGAAGAACACGTTCGTGAGGATGTTGTGAAGTAACGCCTCAAGCGTCAGTACGCAGATGTTGAAAAAAACTCAGACGGCGATCAAGGAGCTGCGGAACGAGCACCAATTTTGCGGAGGTCACTGGCGCCAGTGACCAGCAAGACCCTGGACCGGGATTCGTGAGGTCGTACACAATTTTGTTCGGGGCGTCGATGACGAAGAGCTGGATGTCGCACCTGCTTGAACGAGAGTTCAACGTTCAACTACCGCCCGGTACCTATCAAGGATCCTCTGGATTATTCGAACGCTGAGGGCTGGCTTGGCCTGTTCTATGGCACGGCCGTTCGCTGCTTGGATGATGATCTAGGGCTATGTCAACTTCTAGATTTGGATGCGGAAGGCATTGATCCAGAGCAAGTGGAAGACATCTTAGCAGAGTAGTATAGTCGTACTTAGCCGACCTTCCCCAACCAATGGCTATTGATTATATAATTTTTTCCCTCTCGCGTTCAGTTCAACTATGTTCATGTGAACGTTCACTGACCGGCAAAACGGTGAAGTAGATCCTGAATAGATGATCTGTGTATATGAACTTTTGCGCCGATATGGTGACTTGTTCAACGCGGTAGTAATGCAGTATGATGTGTGCTGTAGTTCGGTCCGACTCGACAGCTCACATCGACACTAGACCTGACAAATATTTCCAAACATTCTGGCTGTTGCTTGACTACCAGGCTCACATGTCATATCATCATTAGGCTACTACAGGCTACTACTAGGGATGTTCATTTGCTACGTGGTATTTGATTCAAATCTCAAGTCTTTGTGCCCCACTGAAACGCTGACGCCGTAAAGCTCGTTCTATATCCGTACTGCCTTCGAATCGTGCCCTTATTCGTTGTGTGGGTCCTTCCTGTGTTGTTCAGACTCAGATTCGCTGCGGACAGGCATGTGTTCTTCCTCTCTCCTTCATTCTCTCACTGTCTGAACTCGAACTCACTCTCAGTATTCCTCACCCCAATGTCAATCTCTGTCCTCGACCCCGGGGACTTTTCGACACTCGAATATATCATCACACATGTATTTTCTCCTCTCCAGCTCCCCGACGGGAGTGATCACAGCGTCAGCAACGATCGTTCTCTGGCTGCGACCGTCTTCTCTGCCAGCCAATTTTACATTGACTTGGCTGGCCACACCAGCGTGCCTCTTTGGAATAGTATCTTGCAAATGCTGGACAATTTGCATGCCGTCGTTCAGTTTCAAAGCTTGGATATGTCCCAGACTATTTCTCAGCTCGCCAGTATGACTGTAGGCGGTGAGCTTATCATTCCCGCACCATTTCCGGCGACTGATGGCACCAGACATCCTTGCGTTTATGATCAGAGCCCAGAATGCAGCCGTCGTTTTCAGACGACAGACCAATGTCACCATCTTCGAGTCTTTCGAATTGTCGCCAAAGGCTGAGGATGTAATGACAACCCAAGGAAGGCTCGTCCGTTCTTTTCCTGGTCCAGCCATAGAGATACCAAATACCACATTCGACGACGAAGACTTTCTCTCAGAGCTCGTGAATTTCCTAGTTCACATGAACGATGATGTCCTCCCGGATGCCGCTGCGTCCGCACGGAAAGCTCAGTCCACCGTCCTTGAAACCCGGGACACGACCCACCCCCGTTATATCACCGAGTTACTCACCGGCATCTTGAGAAGCGTCGGTTGCCCTGCAAACGTCGTTCGGATTACCAAGCGCATCAGCGACGATGTCGTTTGGAACAACTCGAAGCTGCCATGGCGGCGATCGTCGCTGTGGCTCCTTATCCGAGTTGTTCTTCAGACGACCTTGGATCGGAGTTCTTTCGGTCGGGTCACGTACAAAGAGTTCATGCTCTTTTTGGTGTGTTGCCTTGGGAAGGAGAGGATGTGCAGAGACCTACCCAACGATGTACTTCAATCCATCACTGCCAAAGTCAGTCGACGGCTGCGCAAACTTGGCTCCTCTGCGCCGGATTGGCTCTCACACATCGCTGTCGAAACATGCACCTCGCTACGATCCATACTCGAGAAGAGGTGGGCGCAGATACAGACTTCGCAGTGCTTATCCCCATTGTGGGACCCCTCGACGCTCGACCCGAGACAAGACATCCAGTTGCCACTCATGCACAGCGGCGATTACATTCGCACTCGACTCGCCGATCAAGGAGTAGCTCCCTACAGTACCGCTTTCGGCCCCAGACACCGTCTTCGAGGCTGTCTGGATGACTTTCTATCCTCTGATGGCGCCTTCTTCGAAGAAGCATACCGCACCGAGTCGTTCATTACCTTGTACGATGTCGAGCGAGTAGTCGAGGAGGGGATTGATAAGTGGGTGGATCGGGTCACGGACAATGATGATGCTTGCGTGAAGTTGGAGATCCTGGCGAACAAATACTCTTCTTATGCACGACAACACTATGAAAACAACCCGGAGCTTCTGTCAGTCATGTTGTTGACGGTGATCGAACTTTGGGTCGCCCTCGACAAGCTCGCGATCAGGGAGATACCATTACTCGGAGAATATTCGCCAGAGGTCCCGAAAGGTCTTCTTGAGGATCTATTGCTTTCCAAAGCTGCTAGCTTACATCGTCTCCGCCTCGCCCATCAATACCTCTCTCGTCGGCACTCGCAACCACACCGCGGATCCGTCTTTTCCGGAAAAGCCACTGCCGACAGTTTTTCCGTCAGTTATTATAGAGCTTCCTCGCGTCTTCAACATCTTAGAACTCAGATAGAGAAGGTCGCTCAGCGAGACGTTGACCAGAGGGTTCTGCAACTCGAGAAAGCGAATGCTCGTCATGCTGAGCTCAAGCAAAAATGCATCAATGCTGAGCACTCCTCTGCTGTTAACCAGGATGGTCGGGAATTCCATCCCAAGAAGTGCACGAGGTGCCGCCTTGAGATGCAGCTTAGGAGAATGGACATCCCCATTCACGAGTGGCCGTTGCCAACTGGAAACATAGCTGAAGTCGTCTTGTTTGAGCTGGATTGTCCAGTGGCTTTCAATATGTGGCGCAACGCCACACTTCACCTCTTGGTGGACCTCTGTTCACCATCCCTGAAACCAAAGGAACCCTATATTAGGCTCGACCATTATGAGGCACTCCAACCTTATCTCGTCCGGCATCCACGATCCCGGATTTCGCTTGCTTCCGACTCCAAGCCCTTCGTCGTCACGCATTATAGCAAAGTGTCCATCCCCGCTACGCAAAAACGGGTTTGTGTCAACAACGGGTTGAAGTATAGCAGTTTCGATTGCCAAGCTCGCGTTCCTGTCTCCGAGGCATTGGGTCGTGTCAATGCCAACAAGTACTGCACGTACCAGCTTCAACGCGGCCCATACCAGAATCTTCAGAAATATGTCGACTCGACTTCTCACACCTCAAACGAAATCATGGCCAATCAATTCGACTGTCACAAAGATCTTTCAATTCACGAGTTCGTGGCGTTCGGACATCTGCGCAGTGGTGGTTCCCTCCAGTGGCTCAATATCTTGCGAGAGCTTCGAGGACGATCGTTAACGTTCCGTCGTCACGAGGTCCATTCGCTTATAGCACAAGCGATCTCGCAGGTTGGCCCACTTGCCGACTCAGGGTGGACGTGGCATCAGGAACCCGGGCAGTCCTCGTTTTGTGAGGCGCTCATTGGGGAACTCGAAAGCCTTTTGAGAGACGTGAAGGCCAATTGGCTGGAAGGAGTGACGATGTCCACGACTTCTTTCTTACTTTGTCGTCTCCTGGCCTCAAATCCTCCCCCAGCTGTCTCGAAGAAAGTTCTTAAACTTCTCCGGGCTGTGCGCGTGAGGGTGTTTTCCTGGGTTACAGAGCTATCGAGCAAACTCTTGGAGTCGTATGAAGACGAGGAACTTCGTGGGCTTTTGCGCGATACTGCCGCCATTTGCAGAAGCACCTTTGATGTCGAACCTGCTATGATTAGAGAGGTCCTTTCTTCCTCGGAAGACGTTGCGATGCTGCTTTCCTGTGCCGTACTCATCCTTGATAACACCCCCGGCAAGATTTCTTCCCTCCATCCACATTCACAATTACTTCTTGACCGGGATCGCCGCCTCGCATTAGCTCTAGAGGGTGTCTTGTGCGACATCATTCAAACTCCCGCTGGCAACCATGGCGTCGACCTTGCTGTTAGCAAGGTTTGGCCCTTCTATCACCCACGGTCAAAATGGGTCCCGTTGCAGTTCCCAAGTTCACGCTGGATCTCGTGTACAACCATGCCAACGCCAAATCAGTCCTCACAAAGGGTCCATTTCAACCTGCTCGACGGGTCGCTCTTGGTGGATGGGAAGCCACTGGGCAGATTACCCCAGGGAATTACGCAGCATCCGCTGTACAGTCAAATATTTGCCAAAGTAGGCGTGTTGCCATCGTCGATGTAACAGAGACTGATTGTTCTTACTTTCAGCAAGTGCTCGATGTCGTGCCCGCAGCTCTTCCAGGGATGGATTACTCGACACGGGACATCATTCATGGACACCAAGTGAGCGTATTTCAGGTATAGGGTTTGAATAGTGACTCATATCTCGTGTCAAGGTGTTCTTTTCCCTCAGAGACGATCAGCTTATAATACGAGCAAAACAGGCAGGCACGACTGGTTCCGAGATACTCGAGCTTGTCCCTCCAGAGAAGCTCGCCGGAGATTTTCCAGCAGTACTGATCAATGGGCATGCTCATTGGCTGAACATTTCCACGTTTATTTTGGAGGTCCGTCCTCTTGAGAAGCTATGGGAGGCATCTTCAGAGAACTGGATCATTGACTGCACACCTGGGCATTATCGGATGCGCAGGGGCCGCGAGTTCTTTGTTAGCCTCCAGAGCCTATCCTGGGCCATGGTGTCGGGCCTCTTGGAACCGCTGGAAACCCCACAAAATCTTCTTGTCACATACTCCCCGGTCGACTCCGAACCTACTTCGTTATTGCGTTTCACTGTCGTCTTGCCCCGTTATGGGCTGTCCTTTTTCGTCGATGAGGATGGGGACCTGCGGTCTTACAATATCCGGAACATGGTCTATGACAAGAACCAGTCTATTGGGACGTTGTTCGGCCTAGTCAACCGACTGGTGCTTCGGTCCAAGTCGAGGGGCGTCACTGCCGACGAACTCGTCCCGCGATGCGTCCTTATCCCTGAGGGCGACATATACTTCCAGATGGATGACCATCATGTCCGCGTCGACATCGATACTCAGGATCGCCCTCGAATCGCTTACCAGACGTACAAGGTCGATACCGATCTGGGTTGCTTGACTGGGAACGTCAGTTTGGCGAACAAGCTGTACTGTGCTTACCTACATGCTCTGACGAGCGGATGTAGTACCGACCCGCTCACAGGTAGATCGGGTACAGAAGAAGCATTGTCCATACTCCGCTCAGCCAACTGTTGGTCGATCATGAAGCTGAGTCCCCGTGATGCGGAGTTGCTGGGCATGATCGCATCCCTGTGTCCATCGCGCACATGGTATCCGGAACAGCTCAGGTGTATGCAAAAGGTGGAGTGGCTCAGTCTCCCTGCGAGCGCTCAGCACCACGGGTTATATCTCCTCGCCGATGGGATCAAGGAGCATTGCGAAAGACTCCAGCTATTCCATGAGAGTCAACCCAGCTCCCTATTCAATACGTTCCCGGTTCGGGATTATTACTTGCTCGAGCGCAGTGCGTTACGGGCCGCCTATCTATTTCCATCCGAATTTTCTGGGGTGCCTCGTGGCGTAAACTACGATGTGAGGTATCCAGGCAGGGACACAGTGGACTCTGACGGGGGAGAGCATCGTGCTTATACTGCTGCAGGCATCGTTCACCACCGGGCTGGAAACGCGGTCGGCGCGAAATTTGTCAAGAACGTCATGAAATCATGGGGGAGCGCGACTGTATCAGGATCTGCCCCTTTGTCGTTGCAATACGAGCGCTCATGGTTAAATCCCAACCTTCCGTCAATATGGCTTGAGGCGTACAATCTCCTACGGAGGGATGACGAAGGGAAATGGATTCAAATGTTCTTCTCTCTCACGGCTATGGCGTACGCATCGTCGACTTTGAGCGAGCTCGTGCCCACGTTCGTAGCGTTTGCGACGGTGGACGACTTTTGTCTGGAGGATCCCCCAAGTTATGATTCTTACAGCCTTTCCGAAGGGTATTCTCCCTCGGAGGACATCTTGCGCGCTCATGTTGCCCGTTGTGCTTACCCGTTCGAGCGCAGTACCGAAGGCACCGAACCCGCCAAGCCTGGCGAAAGTTTCAATGACTTGCGCAAACGTCAACACTTGCTATATGGGAAGAGACTCGGGTCTGACATTGATACGACAGTCCGCCAATTGCTTAACGCGTGGCCTGAAATCCCAGAATACCTTCTTGACCCCGACTTATATGACATGGAGGGTTTAGCGCTGAACATCGAGGACTACTTCTCCAGTTGTTATCGCAACCTGAAGCTTAGGCAACACCTCACTCGTGTTCAGAACATCTTGAAAGGCGTACCCTCCCATGTCATCCCGAATCTTCAATACACATTTCACCCCTCACAGCATATTCCCTCTGGAGTCTCTTGGTTGCCCACAGTGGAGCAACTGCTCGTCAGGTCTCCACCGGTGATGCCAGGGCGCGACCAACTGCCTAAATATTCCACCTTGGGTCAGAATGCCTCGTCTCCAAATTCTGCTCCGCTCCACCAACTGATTGCGATGGCTGAGGCGGATGCCACAAATCTATTTCAGATTCGATACGCAACAGCCCTTCGTGACAGTGCGACGAGCCTTGAGCAAGAATCGTCGCTGGGAACGGCCAAAAAACTCCAGCAACCTAGCGCCAAGCGACTCAGGAAGCACGTCACTCACTGCAAAACGAGATGCGTCCAAGCTCTGAAACTTCTCCAACAGAAGCTGGGCCCAAAGGATGACAGCGAACGCGCTCTCGATCAGTCTGGTCAATGGCCACGCGTCACTGCGGATACTCTCTTCCGAATCCTGGCGTCCAACTCCCAGATCGTTCTTGACTGTGATTGGAAAGAGTGCCTCACAAAACTGGCCTTGCTCGTGCTTGAGCTTCAGCGCGCTCGAAGACTGCTTCGGCTCTTCTCAGATGACCTTCATGAAGAGTTTTTCAAGGAATGCGAGAACGAAGGGTGCGTTGGATGGACTGCCGAAGAACATCCAGACTGGTTATTAATTCAGGTACGTCCTCTGTGATATGGAATGGATGGCCTATTGAACGCGTCATGCTGTTCGTATCAGCTTCAGGGCAACTTCCTGATTCGTCGCGTTCAGGTCGACGTTGCGGGCGAGATGATATCCCCACGCTCGGGCAAGAATACGGCGATGCAGCTCAACATGGGGGAAGGAAAATCATCCGTGATCGTCCCCATCTCTGCTGCCACACTCGCCGATGGGGATCAAGTCGTCCGTGTCATAGTCCCAAAGGCATTGACGTCACAGATGTTTCAGCTTCTGGTGGACCGTCTCGGCGGCCTCGCCAACAGACGGATATACTTCCTCCCGTTCTCCCGTTCCATTGAGGTCACTCCTGAGCGCATAGCCATCCTCCACGAAGTTATGGCGGAATGCATGGAGAATCGCGGCATCCTCGTCGTCCAGCCCGAGCACGTCCTGTCCTTGAAGCTGGTCACTGTCGAGAAGCAACTACCCCAGGCATACGACGCTGGGGTATCGTCACAGTTGCTCAACCTTCAAAAATGGGTTCATTCACGTTCCCGAGACATATTGGATGAAAGTGATGAGATCCTTCACGTTCGTTACGAATTGGTCTATACTATCGGCAATCAGCAGCATATGGAGGGCTTCCCCGACCGATGGACCACGACACAACGGATTCTTGGGCTCGTGAACAATCTTGCTCCCGTGCTGCGGGATCTTTTGCCACTTGGCGTGGAATACGAGCGCGGACCTTCTGGATCGTTTTCCCATCTACGGATCTTGCAAACAGATACCGCTGGCCGAAAGTTGCTCTCCTGGCTGGTGCGAGACATCATGAATGGGTATCTCCCAAACTTCAGTTTTGGGCAGCTCCATCCGAGCATGAGGGATGCCATTCGAAGCTTCATCACGTTTGAGCGTATCTCTCAGGCGAAACTGCGATTGGTCGAGGAGTATACTCGGGAGTCTGCCCTGTGGGGTGGACTGCTCCTTTTGCGCGGTCTCTTGGCCAATGGGATCCTTTTGTTTGCTTTCAGAGAACGCCGATGGCGAGTAGACTATGGTCTTGCTCCGACCCGTACCATGCTCGCAGTGCCATACAGGGCAAAGGACGTCCCCGCACAGCGGGCCGAGTTCGGGCACCCTGACGTCGCGATCATTCTGACCTGCCTGTCTTACTATTACGGTGGGCTCGACGAAGAGCAACTGAAGGCGTCCTTTGAAATCTTACTCAGGCAAGACGATCCATCTGCGGATTACGCGCTATGGGTCCGGGGGTGCTCTTCCGTGCCGGAACCATTGCGGACTCTGAGCGGGATCAACCTCAAGTCGTCGGAACAGTGGCGCAAAGTTCTGCTCCCACTGTTCTCTCGGAACAAGGCCACGATCGACTTTTACCTTTCGAGAGTGGTATTCCCAAGGGAAGCCAAGGAGTTTCCCTCGAAGCTTTCGTGCTCAGGATGGGATTTGGCGGAAGAGCGGGAGCGCTTGTTGACCGGTGAGTAATCGAAACCGTGCGTGGTTGCTTGTGTCTGATACGCGATACAAGGCTTCTCGGGGACCAATGATGGCCAATATCTCTTGCCGCTCCATATCACTCAGCATGATCCCGACCACCAACGCGGCACCAACGCCAAAGTATTGGCCTATATTCTCCAGCCAGAGAACAACCATTACCTGTGCACGACCCTTCAGGGTGGCACACGCCGAACGACCCGTCAATTCCTCGATATCCTGGCTAAGCAGACACCCGAGATC
>JBBPTV010001222.1:0-10917 GCA_038094275.1 Tubosaeta brunneosetosa | reverse complement strand
GATTTGAGGGGTGATGGGATATCCCAGAGCTTGATGGACAAACCCATGGAAAAATGACCACTTAGGTAAATAGTTGACCCACATTTAATATACCTAACAGGTCCCCTTTTAGGGGGTGACTGAAGTGACTGGGACCCGGTTCTGTGAGTAAGTCAACATGATATTTTACTATGCACAATTAACGGGATACCCAACCAGTGAGTACCACTCGCGTTCTAGAGCTTTCATTTTGTGTGTCGATGGATGTTTTTACCCCCATTTGGCATGAAGCGATGGCTGCCCTCCAGATCACTATCGGTGCGGTGACGTGTGTTCTCACTGCCATTCAATTCATCAAGGAGTTGCTTCAAACGTACAATATGACAAAGCGTTTCCAACTCAACCGTTATATGAAACGCCTTGTGAGGGACGGCATAATCTGCTTCGTTGTGTATGTCTTCGTAGGTCTCCATTACTACGCTAATGATAACATTGTTATGAACAGCATCGTGGCGTATGCACTCCTTGGTGCCCTGGTCAGCTTGGGAATCCGTACAGTCGACGGATGGTTGGCTCTGCTGACGGTGATCGTACAACATATACCCCCGGTTACACTTGTCCCTAGGTTCATCCTGAGTTTGCGGGAGCTCTACGCGCACGATCTTCGACGCAGACAGGGAGGTAGTATCCACTCGGAATTTGGTTTGGCGTCAGGGGTCGAGCATAGTATTATCAGTGGGATCAAGTTTGCAGATGATATGTCAAGCGAGGACGAAGAGTCTGAGGAGATGAGAAAAAGGTGGATGAAAGGCATGGCCCGGGAAGAATGTAGTTCGGAATATGAACTCGACACACCAACCCGATCGTTCGCTCATGTATGATGTACTATGTCTTCGACCCCGCCATCTGGTTGATTGTTTTGTTCGTGCTATCAACCAGTGAACGTTGAACCCACTCGGATGTTCACTCTCGTCTTGATGAAGTTGTTTGGTTGTGTTAGGATCAGAGGCAAAACTAACTCCACGATGGCAGGCGTTGTGACACCCAGTCGACTGGCGGCCCTCTTCAAGGCACGATGTGCCATCTTTCAAACGGCATATAACCCCACTTCTGTACGGACAGGTGCCAAATATCTGCGCGCCAGGCTTCGTGGCCCATCCATGGTGAACTACTATCCGAAAGATATCAACTTGTCTATGTCGAAATTCGCCAAGGACTGGCCCGAGCTGGAATTGGTCAATTTTGCAGAGGCGCAGAGGTTGTGGGACGTGGATTTGAAGAAGGCCAGGGGAAAGGGTGCGCCTGCAAAGGCCAAAGATAAAAGTGTGTCTTCCGTACGCCGTGCGTCCGTCACCCGACTCATCTTTTCTAGGCCAGAGCCGCCGGACGCAAAGGAGACGATAGTTGTTTACTGTGCTTTGGATTACTCTCTCCACCACCTTGTGTTTTCTTTCAGAGGCGTCCCCGCAATGATTCCATCACACCTATGACATGCAGTCCAAGTACAAATGCGCTTGGCTCTGCATTTGAGAATTCTTGACGGACGAAATGGACACCCTAGGCATTTTGTATCCGCGGGCGGCAGTCCCGAGTAAGGCCACGCATCTTAGAGCACGGAAGCATGATGTCGCGTTTGCCAAGTCCTGATACGGCAACCCATCGAATGAAGGTGAGATTACGCTCGCTATCACACGACTTACATATTGCCCGCCCGCGCCAGGCCCGCGCCGTCCACGGCGCATCAGTGATGGGTCCGCCGGGTACGACGAAGTCTTCCATTACATACTGATTTGATGACACTCATCTTCGCCGTGCTGTACCGCGAGCACGGTTCCGCCGACTGCCACAATTGTAATCCATCCTCATCACATCCTTCGGCCGTCTTACGACGGTGATTTTCCCGTTCTCAATCCAACTCTTGATGTCTGCCTTTTGACTTGGCACCTCCCAGACGTGTCGGGCCCGATTCTGAACTGCCATATTTACCTGAAGCTGCGCAAAGACCGGGACCCGTGGCCATTGTCTTGCTCCCTTCTCGAACGGCTTTACGTTGATACGGCCGGAACGTAACAGTTCCTGCATCTCGTTGATGTACGGGAGCCCGTATAACAAGTAGTGTACTAACCTCAAATAGAGCTGCCAACCGCGTCAGCCGCGGCTCGCCACACAGGATGACACTCTGTGCGCTCATGGCGGAGGGATACTCTTGAGTACAGACGAATATGAGAGTTATGCCGCGTGGCTGTCCAGCTTTCCATACCTCCATCATGTCGTGCAGTCCACCCCTGCCATCTCCACGCCTCCAAAGTACGCATGGTTTTGAATTGTACCAGGTGAAGGATCAGCGTACACGTATATATAACTTGTCAATCGTACCTTGTACAGATCCAAGCAGGTTATCCTTCAGTTTTTGATCAAGGGATTTCAGACAAATCAGTAAGTCTCATTGTGTCTTGGGTCGTGTTGAACCGATTTTCGGAGCACACGTGTAGGATGTGCAACGGGTGAAATGCCTACTAGAGACCATCGGCAAATTGCAACATGAAATCACCACCCTCAAAGCAGAACAGAACACTATTCGGTGAGTCAATTGTATCTTTGGCATTTACTGGCCGAGTTCATTTCGGAAACGTGCACAGATCTTTTGTTTCACAACTCAGTATATATGCAAATTCGCTCGATTCTGGCACCTCGGTTGCAGATGAACATAACCATATCATTCCCCTACCTCACTCCGGCACAATACTACTCCCGAATGCGGCAGGTGCCCTTCCAAAGCTCAACAGGGCAGATCACCCCAGCGTCCGTTTCTGGACCGAGAACGAGTGGAAGCAATGGTGTTCCGACAGAGAGGGAGAGCGTTACAATTCCAGTTCATCTTTTCTGGAGGACGAGAATGGCAAAGCGCTAACGAGCAGTAAAATAACTAACATTTTACTCACGATGCGCGAAATCTGGCACGACTTTCGGACCAACAACGTTATCAACGCACAAACAACATGGTCGTTGATGCCCTACAAAGTCAAGAATACGTTCCGCGTCGAGGTCGCGCGAGCCCACCCGGAGCTGAACCTATGTGAAGATGCCTGGAAGATCGACATACTCGCAAAGAAACACTACCGGTCCTACAAACAAACCTGGTTTACCAAGAAGGCAGACGACAAGTTCTGCGGTTCCAATAAGCGTAAAGCGAAAGAGGAAACAACTGACAACGCTACCTTGTCTTCCCAAACCAAACGCGCAAGGATGAATCTTTCCTCGTTCCACGACACTGCAGAGAGCAGCTCTAGTAACGGACCGGCCTCGCCAGTCAAGACAAACATGAAACCGGGTTCCCCAGCACCTGAACCAAGTGTACCGCAGGATTTATCCCTCTCAGACGTCGCGTGTCCTGATCCAGCTCACATGCCAGACAAAAGTACAGGTACGCTCGAGCAGGACGGCATGACAGCTCTTCCTGGGTCATTAGTCGGGGAACCCCTGTAAGTACTGGTCTTTCCATGTGTAGCTACCAACCTCTCGTCAAGGTTTTCAGTGGTTGACCTGTAGGGAACGCTCGGCGTTCACGCGCAGCGTGCAGCCACGTCGCCGCAAGATTCGGCGAGCGAGCAATCACTCTCTCACCCCACTCTTCACCGTAATCGCGTCGTGTTTTTCATTTCATTTTGATCCCTTTCTCTTTCTCTTTCACCGTTTCAATATCACATTATTGTCGTTAGCATAATACCTTCCTGACTTTGCACACATTGAACCACCTAACTCATCTCCTGTATCTAAGGATCATCTTCCTATACTCTAGAATAACAGAACAACGATAGCTGATTTCTCTTCTCTCTTACTCGCCCTCCTCTCTTAAGTCGTCCGATCATAAAGCGGCGAAGCGACTCGGAAGTCCGGCGCGTTCTTGATTACCTAATCCACTTTCTAATCCCGGCTCATCTCGCTGTCCCTCGAACTCGCATTCACCGTCGTCGCCAACGCCGGCTTCGACTCTACACATTGGAGCCCACCGCGAGGGGACATATTGATTGAGCCCCCTACCTCTGTCCGTCACTGTTCCTTCCATTAACAGCTTCCCACCCAGTTTTCCCAAAAACACGACTCGACGGCGATATCATGGCAGGGCCCAAGTGACTCATAAGGTAGGTTTGTCTTGGTTTTCTGATCATCGCTCCGTCACTACTCAAGCGATACCAGGACACCAGACGCAATGATGAAGCCAGGGCACGTCCGAGCTGTCCAATAGCCGCCGTCACAATTTTAGCACCTTGGAATCCACTGCGGTCAACCGCCATGATGATATAGGCCATGACGATTCTCCGCCACCAGCACTGCCCGCACGCAAGAAAAGATTCGCCAATGTCATCGTCGACGAGGACGAAAGCCTCCTTGGCCACCTCAGCGATCGAGGACGTGTTTCCGACCATCCCGAACCATCCTCGCCCTTCCGGAATTAACAGAAGACGAAGAAATGGTAGCGTTGACGAACCACAACCCAAGAAAACGCGCTGCCACCCCGATCGATAATGCTGACGATGCTGACGACCAATCCATCCGTCCCGCAAAGAAGGCGAGGAAGGCGACCGCCCCCACAAAGCGTAACCCAACTCGTTGCAAGCGTGCGAATGGGTTCTGAGGTCCCAGGTTTGTGCGCATCGTTAATACAAAAGTGGCTGAATGTTGCTTCTAGATCACATCAATGCGTTATCGTACAGTCAGTGCCAACGTTCAAGCCCTTTCATCCGGGTACGTCGATCTCACTGATACCCAACAGGCCTGATTTCGTTCCTGCTACAGTTCTACATTTGCTACAGGTCGCCCTCGTTCACATGCCGTATACCATCAAAGCACCCTCGATCGCAAGGCCCGTCTGCCAGCTCTGTCGAGCTCTTCCTCCACCCGATTCGCATGCGATCGACCACGCCAATCTCTCTGGCTCTCTGGACGATGTCCCGGTTTCTGTATTTTCACTGCTGTTGTTTTGCATGTTATGTATTCCACCGAAATAGCTCAATGTGGGCTGAAGGCCATGTAATGCCGTGTGAGGCCCCGGGTGAGAATACGAGACTAGCAAGCCTCGAAGGACGGTGGACCTTGAAAGTTGAACTGTGTCTTGAGAGCCTCGGGTGTATTGCGAGGGGTGCTTCGGCTCGAACTTAGGCTCCGCTATGCTACTGAGGCTAGCAAGCCCTCGCGAGATGGGTGTATTTCCTCGCAAGGTGGCGAAGGCCTTTCGAGGCTGATGGCACTTTTGCTGATGCCCGCCAGGTACGACGAAGTCATTCCATTACTACATACTGATTTGATGACACTCACCGTGTTGCACCGCGAGCACGCCACAATTGTAATCCATCCTCATCACATCCTCCGGCCGTCTTACGACGATGATTGTCCCGTTTTCAATCCAACTCTTGATGTCTGCCTTTTGACTTGGCACCTCCCAGACGTGTCGGATCCGACTTTGAACTGCCATATTTACCTGCGCAAAGACCGGGACCCGTGGCCATTGTCTTGCTCCCTCCTCGAACGGCTTTACGTTTTGAATACTCGATACGGCTGAAACGTAACAGTTCCTGCATCTCGTTGATGTACGGGAACCCGTATAACAAGTAGTGTACTAACCTCAAATAGAGCTGCCAACCGCGTCAGCCGCGGCCCGCCACACAGGATGACTCTTTGTGCGCTCATGGCGGAGGGATACTCTCGAGTAATAGCAAACATTTCTCTGCTCTCGCTGAAGCGTTTCTAGTTTGTCTCAACTCACTCCGTCTTTCACCACCATGAAGCCCTCGGTCCCGCTACCCCCGAACCCCTTTAGTGTAAACGGTTTCCACGCCGCTTATGACAAATGCTTAGCCCTGGAGGCCGAAGGCGACAACATAGCACCCAGGGAGCACCCTGCGCCCTTAGTCTGTGCTCGTCTTCTTGGGCATCTGTTGCGCTTGGCCCCTCGCAATGGCCAACAGCGACTTCAGGAGGCCATTGTCGCTGCAACGGATCGTCAAATGTTGATAGAACTGGCCACTGAGTACATGAATGGCTTTATCCTTTCCTGTCAGCTGCCGTGTTTGCTTGTGCTCGACTACCTACTAAACCGTGGATCGTTCAACAGTCATGCGCGGCAGCGGGTTAGATCCACCGCCGCTTGAATTTTCCTACGAATCATACAACAAATTGGACTGTTCATCGACTCCAACTTTGGTGCGTCGTTCATAGTTGTTGAAATATCCAAAAACGACCTTGCGAACAGGCATTGAGCCGTGATAACAACTGCTGCGTGCTCAGCGGCATAAAGGACGTCGTGGGCGACGGGGCCACCTTGGTGGAGGTAGTCCACATTATTCCCGAGCCAACCGACCAAATCGTTCAGAGTGTGAACATGGTAGGTTTGCCACGGTCACCGTTACGTCTTGTAATATCACCATTGCAGAGAGTGTGTTCTGCCAGAACGTGGCGGGTTCTGTCAGTGCTTACTGATGGCAGCGCAGTTTCGGAGCTGAGTGGGGATAGCATCCACCGCCTCGAGAACGTTCTATCGCTGAACATTGGCTCCTGCGGCCTGTTCCAAACCCTTTGCTTATGGCTGAAGCCTGTGGAGGTAAGTCACTGGGGCTACCGACGAAGCAGAATCTCATCATCTGATAGGGTTTTCCGAACGAGTATGATGTGCATTGTTGCAATGAAGGAATGCTAGACTTCCCACCTGTCCCGCGCCGGGTAAAGTTCACCGCCGCTGTTGATCTACCTCTTCCTGATCCCAGGTACCTAGCGCTTCATGCGCTTTGCTGCGAGGTAGCCTGGATGTCTGGAGCTATGCAATACTTCTTCGAAGTTGAGCAAAGGATAGATAAGGAATGTGCCCTCTATGGCCACGCTAGCGATGATTCAGCCATGGAGCCCTTGATGGCTGCGCTATCACTCGCTGAGGTTCGGTGACCCACGTATTCCAATACGGACTTAGCCCACTCTCTGCAATAGCAGCTGCTCTTTGTAGCAGCTGCCTGGCACAAGCTAAGGGTTACGTAGCTAAGAACCTCGCTGAGCTTGTATGGTTGTGTACCGCTTGGATCCATTCGATGAAAGGTGGTTGAGTCGTGTTATTCAATATATGCTTGTCAACCTTTAGCCCAACCACTCTGATTAGGAGGGTGCTACCTGGCAAACAATCGGATCACGAATGTCAGTTTGGAAATGACTGCTTTTCATTGTGCCCACACACGTATGAGCTTTGTCCTGGCTCGCGACACAACAGCCGAGCCTATTTCAATTATACCAATGCAGGGTCCGTAGTCGATTAGTGTCCGTGAACCTAAATAACCTTACTCTATAAAGTACACAGTGTTGCGGTGACAGTGCCGTCTGTAGATAGTATAGTCAATGCATCGAATGATCTCTTCTTTGTCTCTCTGCCTTCCCCTCATCTGCTCACTCGCTTCAGGGTTTCCAGCCGCCAAAGAAGGGATCGTGAAACCCGTTTCACAATCCGACGCCTCATTCAATGTCCACCCACCAGCCGATGGTAACTCTTTCCTCTACCCCTCTGCTGGATATGAACACAAAGTTCCGAGTGACGATTGCGAATACACGCTTGAAGGGCTGGGTGGCACGTACGATGAAGACGGGGACGGTAAGACGGACAACAGCGCTGGTTGCGGAATACGTATGGGCTTTACCACGCGTCGAACTTGCCAAGCTATGTCTTCCATCGGCATTTCGTCGCACCAGACGTCCGCTCCGTTCTGTTGCGGGTACGCGAACACGATTTTGCTTTGAACAGTCGTCTCTCCCCGCTCGGACACCACACCGAACGCGGTGTGGGTGCCGCTCGCAGAACGGACGACGACCACGTCGTGCGCACCCAGCTTCCGCAGACTCAGGATGAACCGAGGTACGAGCGTCACAGGAGGAATTTGTTGGACTGCCGCAGTGAGAAGGAAAAACAACCCTTGGGCTGAATTGATTCTCGTGCTGAGCAGCATGTGAAGGAGTGCGAATACAAGGATGCTGCCCATTGCAAGGTTGTGTTAGCCCGGCGGCGCGCAACAAGAGTAAAAAATGGGCATACACGATAAAGTAGACCATGGCGTCCCTCACAAGGCGTTTCATGTAACGGTTGAGTCGGAGACGCTTTAATGAGATCTCGCGCATCGGAGGTAACTCCTTGACGAATCGAATAACGGTGAGAAGACACATCAATGTACCCAGCGCAATCTGGAGTGCAGCTGGCAATGTCTCAAGCCAAGAGGGGTCAGCAGAAAAGCCGGTCAACGTGCAGTACGAAAACTGGTATACTTGGGCAGTGCTCACTACACAGACGACAAATAGTTTAGTTGTACATCATACGAGACAATTTGAACTTACTTGCAGAACTGGGGCCTAAATGAGCACTAAAAACATAATAGTATGCAAAAAATGCGATCGTTTGCACGGCATAGAGCATGAAGAGGGCACCAAAGATAATCCTTGACCCTTTGTACAATGCTCGTACACGAAGAATCATCACCACTGTATAAACCGACATGATTAATGATATCGCAAGTAAACGTGAACTCTCACAATCCGCGGCACCCATGAAAATCCAGAAACACCATTGACCAAAGAGCAAAATTATTTTGCCTTGTAATCGTAATCAGAGAGACGACTTAGGCAGCAACAGACATACTCACATCTATAAAAATGTGATCAATTACTTGGAAGCGTTCATCAGCATTAGGGACCATGTTCACACATACGTCTGCAATTGTTGAAATTTGTATCATCCGAAGAGCGATCAGGTGAACAAAAAATACCATTGGAGGACCAGGAAGAAAAGAACTCCCCCAGAGCGCAAAGAATCTATTCAAGAATGAACGACGAGCTGAAATGCTACCAATAGGTTACACGTACACAGCAGAGGATAGTCCAAAATAACGCGCCTAAAACCTGTTTCACCTTTACTTGACGCTGAGATGACAAAGGCACGTACAAGGACGAACATGGTAGACACCCATGTCCAGGGTTTGTACTACAATCGTATCAGAACAGATTCTCTGCCCAAGAGAAGAGCCCAATTACCCAAATGTGCTCTATCTGAATAATTGCCATTGAGCGAGTCGTGTATGATGCAAGACATAAGCCTACCTCCTCCGGGAATGTAAGAACTAGTGATATTATTCTAAAGTCCGTCCAAAAAATGGGCATTACTCACTGAAATCGTACCCAACAGCGGTAAGGGCAACAACTGGTAGGCAGATCATTAAACCTTCCAAAGAAAACGTAGACGATAAACCCACGAGACAAGTAGTCCCTTCGCTGGATGTACGTGGCAGATTGAAGAAGAGTCAAAGTCATGGCGCCGTTGGGGAAGGTGCGTTGAGGCGGGTCAGGAGCCCAAGGAATGATAGGAGGGTATTTCAGGGACGAACGCAGTTTGGTAGGGTGTAATAGATATAAGCAGGTACCGGTAGACGATCAGGATTGCGTACAACCCTTGATGGGGCCGAACTTCGCCAGTCACTACATCAAGGATGCATTGCCCGGTAGATGGTAGCCAAGGTGACCACAGGAACAGCAGTAGATAGGGCCTGGGTCACCCAGATATCCCTGTACATGCACTCTAGAAAATGGATTGGCGGCTGATCAAGGGGAGGGAGGTAAGACGCTATGCCCGGCAGAAATGACTCAAGAATACGCGGTTTCTACCAATGCTGTGCAAAGTTCGGCAGTCAATCAGTCACTGTCAATCGATCGTATCATTCAAGACCCAACATTTTTGCCAGAACGGGGATCTGTCTTGTAGGGCTAACCCTCTGTAACGAGCACGATGGGTTGACTCTCTGTATTCGTTTTACTGGTATTATTCCCCGAGAGAAATGCTGTTCAGGCAAGCGACGATCAAATGTACCTGGATGGCCCACCTTTACTTAATTACAGCCAGCCCCCGCACACAGCCAGACGTCTTATCCATCCCCTATGAATGTATGAACAGCCACGTCGGTCCCCATGTCCGTATTCATAAAATTAGCGGCATACGCTGTTCAGCCCAGCTCTTCTGCCGTCGGCAACGAGAGTGCCAACCTGGCATCCACCTGTGTCTATCAAACGCGTACGACAGCGGCCCTCGGCGGGCGAATATCGACATTGAACTTGGGGGGTGAACAAAACGCGACTCGTTGTGCCAGTGGTTTGAGAGCGTCACATGACTGTAGGTCATATTCACTCCCACGCCCTGGTACTATACGTCATTCCAGCAGGAACAAGCGGTCGTGTCCAATGACATAGTCTATGGACACGCACGCGCTGTGGCAATCAAACGTTGCACAAGACATAGAAGCAACCTTCCGGTTCAACAGTGGAGCTAGAAACGCAAGTCGTAAGATCTCGTGCCAGTGCTTACTCGCCTGTCCAGAGAACGGTGAAAGACCGCCGCAGCCCTTCCGGCGGAAACGATGGTGCTGTGCAGTCACTACCATCGTGCCTTTCTCATTGTCTACCGATGCATCGCTTTAGCCCGTCGCTAGATGATAATTGCATGGCCACATTGCAGCGCTTGAAAGCTTGATGAGGCTGTGCTGTTTCTCGCTCTAGGAGAGAACTCTCGAGAGGGGACCTGCCGGCGAATCAACGCGGATGAAAAGGTGATAAGGCCTGTAATTGTATCTAAAGTTCTGACAATATTTATCAACACAGACACACATACATCTTCGTCAGTGTCAATTTCAAGGCGGTGCGGATATCCTTGCATCACGATTAGCACAAACGTAACGCGTTCCCCTCAGCACACACCATTCATCACCGACGGCATGGGTGATCAACAGAGTAAGCGAACAAGGTACACTGCCCCTCCTTGGAATAGGCTACCACGTGTTTCGGTACTGGGCCGTCTAGACGAACGGGATCAGAGGTTGTATTCAGCTTCGTTTCCACCAAGAATTCTGCGTCACACCTCTCGATCGTGTA
>JBBPTV010001221.1:0-10918 GCA_038094275.1 Tubosaeta brunneosetosa | reverse complement strand
CTGTGACGGCCTGTGACAGCCTGTGGCCATACTGCACAGGGGGGGACCTGCTTGTAACAATGTAGCCACTGTAACACATTGTGAAATGGTGTACAGTTCTGCACAACAACTTGGTGGTTTGCTGATGGGGAGGAAATCCCATGCCAGGGATCCCCACACCAGGTACCACACAGAATGCATCCCCCACCATTGGATAATGGTGGTATCGTCAAGGTGTTCCCGGACGTTGAGGTAGTCGTGGAAACCTTGTAGCCATGGATTTGTGGGATCGCTGCTCTGACTGCTGTGCTTGCTGTGCTGGTTCTGGTGGATCGTGTCGTCCTCACTGTTGCCCTCGTCGTCAATAAATGACCCCAACAGGGCATCAAGCTTGGGGTTTCATGTTGTGATGTGAGGTTTGTTGTCTGCAGGTTGCGGGGCATCAGCATCGCTATACATATCATAGTAGTGTTCCTTGTACTTGTTGGGTTCGTTAATTGTAGGAAATGAAGGTCGAAAGAAAGGTAACTTACAATTAATTCGGCACGGTTCACCGCTTTGTTTGCAAGTTGCTCACCCCAATTGTCACGGATGTAGTCAACCTTTTGATGAGGATCAAGAACTGGAGGACATAGACAACCGTTAGATGGACAAGACATAATGTTACAGTGACTTACTCATCGCTATGATATGTGCATCTGACATCACCGTACGCTCATAGTATCGGGTTAGCTTTTTCACTCCAGCTTCAAGTGCAGTGCTGAATCTTGTGAATTTTTTGCTCTTCGTGCGTGCTGACCATGCTTTGTGTAACGCTTCCAAAGCTGGGAGGGCTGCATGTAGTGTCGGTCCCTGTTCTGTCAAGAATGTGTGTTGGGCATTCTCTGCAAACTAATGTTGTGTTGAGTATACCTGCAATTGTAATGAAAGGAAATAAAATGGTGACGTACCACAAGAAGCATTAGAAGGAGACGGACTTGGTCCCACTCGTCTTCTGATGGCTGGAGATCCAAGACCTTGCGGTGCTTCTCTGAGTCATTCGCAAGGTCTTTGAAGGCAAGCCGGTCAATAAATGTATTGATGTCCTCCTTGAGTTCGAGTGCGTGGCTAAGCATGGCAAAGGTTGAGGACCATCGGACTTTCATATCAAGGAGGAGTTGTAGGGGTGGAGAGCATGTTTGAACAGTCCTAAACAGCATTTTGCGCTGCGCTGAGCCTGTACAGAGCAGTTCAGAACATTTTGGTGACGCTGGGTAAGTTTGCATACCTTGACAGAGATGGTGTGAATGAGGCCAATTGGGTCATGAACTCCACTGTCGTCTGAGACAACGATGTCAGTGTTGGGCGAAGAGGGGTCGTAATGCCTTGATGTGCTGTATGTTGTAAGGAACACCTGAGTCGTGAGATTGATGACATGTGCCATACAACTAAACCGCGATTAGTTATTAGCCATGATGAGCAAAACTGACTTACCGTAATCGCCGCTTTGCCCCATCAAAGGGTTTACCTGTCTCGGATGTCAGAAGGCGTGCAAATTCAGTCATCATGGTGTCATTGTTGCTCGCATTGTCGCAGGTGACATATCCAACCTAACTAGATAGTGAGAAGGTGTGAGTGGAGTGAGTAGATGAATCACACACCCTATGTGTTATACCCAGGCGCTTAACCACTTTGTACAGTGCCTGCCCGAGGCGCAACCCATTATGTGCATTGTTGAGCTGGATGAATGTGATAAGTCCTGTTCGAAGGGCCCACATATGGGGTATGTTCTCTTCGATCCATGATGTGGTGACAGCAAAGTAGCCGTCGCAGTTTGATGCTTGCCATGCATCACAGGTGAGGTTGATACGTCCTTGGGTGTTCTGGCTCTATTACGCACTGTGTTAGTTGAGCATTACATAGATGTATGTACATACCGATAGTTTCTTTTTAAGTGCAAGGAAGTCGACCTTGAATTTCTTGATGATGAGTTCATGCATCGTAGTGCGTCCTGGGACCTTGATCTTGTTTGGAGCATGAGCAACAATGTTGAGGAGTTGTTGGAATGTCGGATGTTCCATACACTGGATTGGCTTGTAGTGTTGTTTGTTAGCACATTAGTAATTTGTGGTATGAAATGTGCACCTGGTCCGTTGCAACAAGCCACTCAATAGCAGCATTGCAAAAGGCTGAATCTGAATATTGAACGATTTTGTCCACTGGCACAAGATGGTCGTCAAGGGAGGGCTGCCAGGAGAGGGACGAAGTGGCGTTGCACTAACAAGCTTCCTCATCTCAGTGGCATTTAGTGTCCATGGGTAACATTGATGTGAATCCATTGTCAGCAGCCCACTTGCGATATGATTCACTGTGGGCTGATTGCTGGTGACGTTGTAGTGTGGTTGCTTGGTCGACAACAGTGACACATTTCTTGAGTTGTTTGCTAGTACATAGATAGTTAATGAAGATTTCGAAATTTACAGAGGAGGCAATGCGTACGCACCTGCAAGTGTTATAATCTTGAACCTTCTTGCCACTCAGGTTGGGATATGGAGCAGAGAAATGTGCATCAATATCTTGAGTGCGCTCAGCCCATCCCCGCTTGATTGGCTCATCCACATCGATGACTTCTATATCCCTGAGTAGGCTATCAGGTCCAGCAGAGGGCCCATCTGTAGCGGACCCATTGACTTGTGCATGGTCTGTTTGACACCCTGAAATCCATTGTATCAGACAGAATCAAATTAAATCAAGCCATACCTTTCAAGTTCTTCTTTTTTGGGGGGCCCTCAGCTTCAGAATCAGCAAAGAAAGAGGCGGCATCATGGACTCTGCGAATCTGTTTTGTGCCCACCTCGCCATTACCTGCCAGTGGCGCACTGGTGCCTGCCGCATGAGCTCTCTGGTGGGAAGAAAGCTCCAATTTGGCAGCATTATCGGCACATGTTACACATGCAGAAGCTGTGATGTTACGTCTGGGCCGGCACGGCTGTTCTTTGGTGTCGGACATAAGATATTTAATAACAGCGAATAAGCAATTGAACCTGATTGGCGGAAGAGATGAAACACGAATAAGTTTTCATGCCTACATACCATTTATAGTGAACGGCTACTTCCGGCATGAGGTGCCGCTTGATTTCTCACGGCTTCAGGGCTTCTGGGGCCTGGCTCGGCCGAGCTTGTGGCTTCTTGAAATGTCAAGCCAGGCTCCGAGCTGCACCAAGCCCCTAACACGGCCCGGCCCAGCCAGGCTTTTTGGGGCTCGGCTTTGTCAGCTCAGGGCTTTTGGGCCAGGCCGCAGCATCACTAGTTTGGATCCATCGAAAACGGCAGGAGCAGGAGGGACTGGTGGTGCTCGAGAGTGGGGACAGCGAGTGAGCGAAAACGAAACGAAAAAAGAGTGCGAGAATGAACAGAGAAAGTATGGCATATCCTGCCAAGCCGGGATCGATGCAGGGCCACCACGACGCTGTAAGAGCCTGCTCAGGGCCCTCCCATCTAGCCGGGACTGTGACCCGGCACCTTTTGGACTGTGTTTTTCTGTGCTCGAAGCTGGCTGACCTCCCACAGGACTCACCACCAAACTGTAACACTAAGCGTACTCGAGAGGGCGTTCGACTTAACCCAAGAGAGGCGGACGCTCACGAAGAGGTACCACAGCGTCTCTCCTAGCAAGCTAAGTGCGAACCAAAGACAGAGGACCGAGGACGATGACGAGGGAAGCACACAGGTCTTGAGATTCGCTCAAGGACAGAGAATGAGTACGACAGAGATCGTAGATTCAGAGTGAGGAATTACAGTACAGGCGATCAGGTATATAAGCATTCCAGTCGTGAGAGAATGGAACACTATAGAATGTTATGGAATAAGGGGATACATCGCCGTCGTGAGAGAGACAGCTGCGGAGCTAATCGTCCAATGAGAAGACAAGATAAGACAAGACAAAAGAAGGAACTGTATAGTCGAGTCATCTACCTTGGAAAGGAAATGACGACACGAGGAGGTCATTGGAAGGTGAAAGGTGAGAGGACGAGACGACAGTTCGTGATACTACTCAGGAAAGAATGTAAGCCTGAGAGATAAAGGTAAGAGTCATCACCCGAAGGAAGTGTTGATGGCCTCAAGAGAAAGTCGTCGTTCAGCGACGAGAAGAGGAAAGGCTGATGGAAGGAGATGAGCGAAGTGTACATGAGCGAATCAAGAGGAAAGAAAAGGAAAAAGATTGTAACATTACCCCCTTCGTACCGTCGAAGTGCCTACGAAGACTAAAGATCCGTGGCAAGGGGAGACCCAGTGTCGTTTTCGTACGCTTCCGGGATGAAGAGATTATCCCCATAATCCATTGGGGAAGGAGAGCGTTGACGAGCAAGACGAGTGTTACGACGACGTTTGGGTTTCTTGCGACGTGGTGGGACAGGGCAATGATGGGTAAACAGCATGGAGGACTGGGATAGCTGCTCTAAGTAACGACAAATATCCTCGAGGAATTCTCCCAGACTAAGCTGATGAGCAAGGATGACCAGGGCGTTAATGTTGGCCACATCCATATACTGGGTGTCGATGGTGGTAGTTCGTCCCCAGCCATTGGGTTGCACAATCGACAGGAGTCGAAAATGACGGAGGAGTTGGCAGAGAGCGTGGAGAGGGGAATCGACGTCCAGATAATAGTCTAGGGAGTGAGCGATGGATGGATCAGCCAAGAGACGGAATAGGCGATCATGATAGCCCGGAGGGGGAGAGGAGAGTCAGTGAGCAGAGAGGGGTTCGTCCACAGAGATGACGCCATCAGGGAGGCCGGACGTATCCCAACCAGAGGTGGCAGTATTCAAGGCGGTTTCACAAGAGTCCATGATGGTGAGGAAGGGAAGTAGGAAAAAGCGCGTTGCCAGAGGATCAGTTACTAGGTAGCGGCGCACAGCAGCACGCAATGACTTTCACTGATTCCATGTCAAGGACCCTCGGCAGCTGAGCGACGCATCTCTCTCAGTGCCCCTAATCCAAGGCATGTTTACACCTTAAGCCACGCGCAGAAGAATTCCATACCCCGCTGTACTGTCAACTCACCGAGAGGGCGGGGGCTCCAGATCTCCTACCTGTGACCGACCTGGGCGTCTGTCCTCTCGGGCCCTGTACATGGCTCCCTCTTTCGTGGAGTCCACATACGGACCACGGCTCACCCGCCTTGCGGCTAGGCTTCCCGTTACCCTAAGCATCGCTGCTTTCAGGCCCACCAGGTCTTGCCTTTTACGCCGGCCTTAAGGGCAACCTTGCTAGGGAGCGGCACCCCAACAGGAGAGACTAACCAATATGCGCTTATCAGGGAGTACTACCCCGACAGGGAACATACCAAGGGTGTCCTGTCCCAAGGCGCAGTGCAATGCCAAGGGTCAGATGGTTTTTGCTCGGAGTCCTAAAGAGAGAGTCGCGCCCCGTCAGGGTTTGAACTCTTCAACTGGCTTTCCCTTGTTCCTACACGCAGTGCAGGCTACCAGTGGACCATGCGTCCGAGCCGAAGGTGGATGAGTGGTAATTGCCAAGAAAAGAGTTAAATGTGCAAAGGAGGAAGATTCTGTTCGAAGGAAGAACAATCACAAGACTAATAAAGTGAGAAGAATAGGATGAGGAGAAGGATAACGGCGGTGAAAGCGAAGCAAGGTCGAAGGGTGAAAAAGAATGGGTGTAGCGTCGAGAGGGGAAAGAACATGCGTTTATTATTTCAATCTATGGGAGCGTTTATAGGGAGAAAGGATTTTGGGAGCGTGATGGAGGTTTTCTTCGGGTTCCCAGGTGGCCTTGGACCGAGAGTATCCCTTCCATGTGGTCAGGTACTGATAGTTGCCAGGGCGGCCTTTGTGTGATAGGATAGCTTCTACTTCGAATTCTTCTTCGTCATCTATTACTTCCGGAGGTGGTTCAGAGAAGGAGGGACCATGTGCTTTGGTTTGTTTGAACGGGGATAGAAGGGAAGCGTGGAACGTGTCATGAATCTTCCAGGAGGGAGGTAGTCTAAGACGATAGACGAGGGGAGAAATGACCTGGGAGATCTCGAAGGGTCCATGGCGTTTGGGAGCGAGTTTTCTAGAAGGATAAGGAATATGAAGGTTGGTGGCTTCGAGCCATACTTTGTCTCCGACTTTCCAGGGGGAGAACGAGCGGGTAGAGTGGCGAGTCATCGCCATGCGGGCGGAGTCATGTGCTGCAAGGGCTTCTTCTCGTGCCTTGGACAGGGCGATCAATCTATTGGATAGAGCGGGGATGAATGTTTTGCCCAGGGCAGGGAATGATCGGGGTTCGTATCCAAGGAGATATTGCCTCCATTCTTCGAGGGCGAGGATGACAGCTAGGAGTTCTCGGTCGTAGATGTCATAGTTTCGTTCGGCAGGGGAGAAGGTTTTGGAGAAGTAGGCACAGGGATGGAGGTCACCGTTGACATCAGCTTGGAGAAGGACAGCTCCAGAGGCGATGAGGGATGCATCGGTCATGATGGAGAAAGGACGAGACGTGTCGGGGAGAGCGAGGACTGGAGCAGAGCAGAACTGGTCAATGAGTGTGCGGAATGCAGTTTCTTGGAGGGAAGTCCATAACCAGGGTTCGTTTTTGCGAGTGAGTAGAACGAGAGGAGCAACGATGTTGGAGAAGTTGGGGATGAACTTCCGATAGAAGTTAGCGAAACCGAGGAAACTGCGAATTCCTTTGACGGAGGTGGGAGGTTTCCAGTCCTTGATAGCGGCAAGTTTGACAGGGCCCATCTCGAGGCGTCCTTGACCGATGATCATGCCGAGGTATTCCATCTGGGGGGTATCGAAGGAACATTTGGAGATCTTGAGCGAAAGGCCGTGTTTTCTGAGTCGTTGTAGGACTCGACGTGTGCGATCGTGGTGGAGTTCAATGTCGTCTTTTGTATGAATGCCAAGGTCGTCCATGTAGATCTTCAGCCAACGTTCTGCAACCATATCCGCAAAGATATGGTTCATGAAAGCTTGGAACGTGGGTGGAGTGTTGTTGAAGCCGAAGAACATTACTGTAGGTTCGAAAAGTCCGAGTGGGGTGATGAATGCCGCTTTCCATTGGTCCTCCTCACGAATCTGAATGTTATTGTATCCCCAGCGTATGTCGAACTTGGTGAACAAGGTGGAGTCCTTCATGTCATCGATGAGATCAGAGATGAGAGGGAGGGGATACGCATTTCGGATGGTGAACGAGTTGAGATAACAATAGTCCTGACAGGGGCGAAGAGAACCGTCTTTCTTGGGAACGAAAAAGAAAGGGGATGCTTGTGGGGATTTGGACAGGACAATGCGACCGGTTTTCAAATGTTCTTCGACAAAGAGACGGCATGCCTCTTTCTCAGCAGGGTTTAACGAGTAGACTTTGGCAATCTTCGGGATGAATGTGGGTTTAAGTTCAATGGTGTGATCATAGGGTCGGTGGGGAGGCAGAGTGGCAAAGGTTTTCTCAGAGAACACGTCTTCGAAGTCTTGAAACCAGGACGGGATTTCATGTTCTTGTTTAGCCGCTTGTTGGGCCAGCTGGGTCGAAAGGGTTACCTTGTTGATCTCATTCCGGGGCGGACTCTCACGAAGAGGTACCACAGCGTCCCGGAATGGAATTTTCTTGTCGATACTTACCGTACCATGAATCCAATCGATGGTAGGGTTCCATTGTTTTAGCCAGGGCATACCTAGAATGATCTGTCGCTTGCCGAGGGCGACAACCATGAGATCGAGTCGGTCGTTGAACGAGGAGAATTGGGCGTTGGTCTGAACTTTGTATTTGATAGCTCCCTTTTTGTTTGGTGAGCCGTCTACATTGTAAGCCATGAGAGGTTTTTGGAGAGGTTTAATCCCCATACGAAGGGCTGGGACGAGGCTAGGGTCAATGAAGTTGCCGGTTGCTCCGCAGTCGACTAGAGCAACAGTTTCGACGATTTTTGATCCGACTTGTAGGCGAACAGGTAAGCGAAGAGTTCTTTCATTGGGTAATCCTACAAGTACATTGGGGAGAGAAGACGTCGATACATCCTCCCCTTTCAAAAATCCTGGACAGCGAGACTAGCAACTTCTTCGTCGGACAGTTCTTCGTCAGCCTTTTTGTCAAAACACATCTTCAAGACTTGAAGGAGTTCGTTTTCATCCTTCCCAGAGGTACGAAGTTTGTTTACATAGGCATCATAGGCGGAGATAGGCTTGGGAGCTTTGGGGACTGGGTTGGAAACCGTAGGGGTTTCAGTGGTCTGAATGTTCTGGGAACGAGGGAGCGAGGATCTACTACTTTTGCCTTTGCACTGATTGGCGCTGTGGCCTTTCTTACGACAGCAGAAACAGAGGTTTTCCTTGATGCATTTAGCGCGTTCGATGGGAGTAAGTTTCTTGATTTGGACGGCATCTACGTCCATGGCATCTGGGTCTTTGGCGGAGACGAGGGAGGAGGCATGGCTTCCTCTTCTTAAAGCATCGATGCGTCCGATCTGGGTATGGAACGTCTTGGCTCTGGCGATCCAATCGTGGGAGGTGGCAGGGACAACAGCCATGGATAAGATCATGGTGGTGATACGACGATCAAGTCCTCGAGCTAGGTGATCAATGAGGGTCGATTCGTCGGTAATCTGCGCACGAGAGGCAAGATTCAAGAAATCAGTGATATACTGTTGGAAACCGTCATCCTTGGCGGTTTTATACTTCTTTTGCTCCAGGTTGGAAAGTTCCTGACGAGCAGTAGTGCGAAGGTCGAAGGGATAGAACGTCGAGGTGAAGTCGTTCTCGAAGACGTCGAATGTCTTTTGGTTGGCAGGGAGGGCGTTGTTAGACATGATGTCGTACCATTTGTCAGAGAAAGGTACGCTTCTACCCTTACTTAACTTGTTCAGGGTGGTCAAGATACAGACTGGGTCGGTGTTGTACAGGTGTGCATTGATAGCAAAATACACCTTCATCGCTTTCATCCATCGGATGGCATCAGCGGGTTCTCCAGAAAAATCAGATGGAAGAGCAGCTTTGAACTCAGCTCTGGGTGCGGGTGGGCCAGGGACAAGGGCAGGGGCAGGGGCGGCTCCTGGTTGAGGAGGGGGAGGAGGAGGAGGTGCAGAGGCAGCTCCAGCTCCGGCTCCAGCAGATCCAGACATGGTTGCTGTGGGTGGTTGCGATGGAAGGACTAGGGTCGAGGTCTGTGGGTGAACAGTCACTACAGAGGGTGTAGGGACACGAGGGGGCGAAGGTTTGGGAGATACTTTGATAGGTGAACCAGGAGGAGTTACAGCAGGTGGGTCCTCTTCAGGTTCCGAGTCAAAGGCAGAAAAGGTACCTTGACGACGAAGTGATGATGTTGCAGGAGTTCTGGGACGAGGGGTGAACAGAGGGTTCGCAGTGGATGAAGGTCCTGAGATCCTTCCCGACCTAGAGCTACTAGGTCCTGGGGTGTTCGATGATGACGACTGGTTGTTGTCCAATGATTGCCCTTGGGCGCGACGAACAGCACGGTTAAAGTGCGCAATGATGGGGCGGGCCCTGCTCCGTAGTAGGAGGGGCTAAAGGGGACTCTGAATCTTTTGTAACGCTAAGCGTACTCAAGAGGGCGTTCGACTTAACCCAAGAGAGGCGGACGCTCACAAAGAGGTACCACAGCGTCTCTCCTAGCAAGTTAAGTGCGAACCAAAGACAGAGGATCGAGGACAATGGCGAGGGGAGCACACAGGTCTTGAGAATCGCTCAAGGACAGAGAATGAGTACGACAAGGATCGTAGATTCAGAGTAAGGAACTATTGTACAGGCGATCAGGTATTTAACAGTTCCAATCGTGAGAGAATGGAACGTTATGGAATGCTATGGAATAAGGGAATACATCGCCGTCGTGAGAGAGACAGCTGCGGAGCTAATCGTCCAATGAGAGAGCAAGATAAGACAAGACAAAAGAGGGAACTATGGAGTCGAGTCATCTACCTTAGAAAGGAAATGACAACACGAGGAAGTCATTGGAAGGTGAAAGGTGAGAGGACGAGACGATAGTTCAGGATACTACTCAGGGAAGAACGTAAGCCTGAGAGATAAAGGTAGGAGTCATCACCTGAAGGAAGCATTGATGGCCTCAAGAGAAAGTCGTCATTCAACAACGAGAAGAGGAAGGACTAACAGAAAGGGATGAGCGAAGTGTACATGAGCAGACAAGAGGAAAGAAAAGGGAAAAAGATTGTAACAAAATACATCTAACCCACCTACTGTAGAAGAAAGGAAAAGAATGGTAGAAGCAGAGGTACAAATGCTCCGCAGGGCTCCGCACTGTACTAGGAACATGTCCACCATGTGTGTACATGCCAGCCAACATTGTTCCGCAATATATGACTATAGGAAATTCAAATAGAATACATCTGACCTGTCTGCTATAGAAGAAGGGAAATCTAATGGTAGAAGTGGAGGTACAAATGCTCCGCAGGGCTCTGCCCTGTATTAGGAACATGTTCACCATGTGTGTACATGCTACCCAACATTGTTCCGCAATATATTACTATAGGAAATTCAAATAGAATACATCTGACCTGTTTGCTATAGAAGAAGGGAAAAGAATGGTAGAAGCGGAGGTACAAATGCTCCGCAGGGCTCCGCACTGTATTAGAAACATGTTCACCATGTGTATACATGCTACCCAACATTGTTCCGCAATATGTGACTATAGGAAATTCAAATAGAATACATCTGACCCGTTTGCTGTAAAAGAAGGGAAATCTAATGGTAGAAGCAGAGGTACAAATGCTCCGCAGGGCTCTGCACTGTCTTAGAAACATGTTCACCATGTGTATACATGCTACCCAACATTGTTCCGCAATATATGACTACAGGACAATGAAATAAAATGTGTCCAACATATCTACTCTAGAAGAAGTGGAAAAGAATGGTAGAAGCGGAGGTGTAAATGCTCCGCAGGCCTCCGCACCATATTAGGACCATGTCCACCATGTGTGTACATTCTG
>JBBPTV010001220.1:0-10935 GCA_038094275.1 Tubosaeta brunneosetosa | reverse complement strand
ATTAGCTCGACTTCCAAGTCACCACTCGTCTGCCTCTCTAACCCGGCACAGTAACCACGACGCTGCAACGGCTGTAAACGGGCCACGACATATCAAACCAAGTAGCCATTGCAAGTCTGCGACGCTACGTGCGACAATACTGTGGACTAGGTTATTTCGATCGAATTGAGAACAAGACATGTAGGACACAAAAAGAGACTCGTTGATCACCCCCAGCCTTTTAGGAGTACTCAGGCGGCTGTTCTAATCCGACCTCGGATGGCCAGCCCACATCTTGAAGGCGGCGCAGACGGGCGACCTCGGTCCTCAGCATGCCGACCTGCTCTAGGATCTCGGTGTCACCTCTCCCGCGCGAGGCACTGGACGGTGAAGATGGCGTGGGGGTGGAAGGGGGGTTCGAAGGCTGCACGCTCGCCGAAGACGTGGTTGTTTTATGCCCAAGTGGCCGTGGCTGTCCAACGGTCAACTCGAGTACGAAGGCAGGGTGGGGTTTCATACCTGGGTGGGAGGGGTCCCCATCGGCACCTGCTGAACCGATAATGAGGTATCGGGAGTTGTAGCCGTGCGAGGTGGTGAAACGAATGGTTCCACCACGTTCAAGTCGGGCGGGGATCTTCCGGGGGTGCGTCTCCTGTGTCGATAATAATATATTGCGGATAGAGCGACCAATGCCAAGCCGGCAACACCTCCAACTGTACCACCAACAATGGCCCCGACGTTTGACCTCGATGATGTTGTTTGACCTCCCGGTGACGTTGGAGACGATGGTGAAACGGTTGTTGTCGTAGTCGCGGCGTCGGTCACATCCGTACTGACAGTCGGTGAGAGTGGGGTCCTAACACAGGACAAAATTAAAGGACTCACGTATAAATCAAATAGTCAAACAAAATTAGCACGCTATTCACTGAATCATTAACAGGGGCGACCGTCATAGTGTGTTGCCCGTAAGGTATAGAATTATTTGCAAAAACCGTTTGGTTGTAGAGATAATCTGAGCTCGCCGTGGGTTGATGTGAGAAGGAAGATACTTGGACGTTATCCAGAATAAAATTCACGTTTGTGAGTGAAGTAACATTGACCCCCAAGTTGTTTGCGAGGATAAAGAATATGTACAACCCACTTCCTGCGTATCAAGTCAAGATTTTTCAGAGGAACAGAGTGGTGCGATAACTTGCCTACAAACGTAAACTGGAATGCTTGGTATACGTTGGAGACTGGACTAAACGTGGTATCGTGCCATGTGCCGTTGTACGCATAGGATGGATCTGGCTTAGCAAGGCATCCCGAACATTGGTTCCCTTGAGCCCAGTTTGACGGCGAGGGTAAGAATCCGGGTACCACGGGACCAGCCTGAACTGCATCGTCGACAGTGACATTCTGAAGAGTAGCAAGAGCGAAGCCGGCGAACAGAACGGAACAGACTCGGGCCCGCAGTGAGAGAAGTCTAATCGTTATCATGCGCAAGCCCAAGCAGGTACTGGAGAAGGGTCGAAAGGCGGGGTTAGATGAGCCAAGCGGTAATACCTGCCTGAATACATAGATAGCCCTGATTTGACCGGATACGGTTAATAAACATTGAACCAGTGTCAATGTGGTGATTAGTCGGTTGGTGTGTCGAATTGTTTTCTAAGCCTTTTTGACCATTCCAGAGCTCGTCAAGGTGGATAGGCAACATCATTTTGTTCTCCACATTGAAAATGACAGTGAAGTTCAACCGTTGCGACAAGTCCATGAGGCGCCAGAAATGAGGCTGAGAATGATTGTTGTCAAGATGTCTGATGCTTCCTTTCTTCTATCTATGACGTGGCCCCGTCATACGGCCGCCGCGAGATCATCAATGCTCCTCAATCTCATCCATGGTTCCTGTCTGCCCATTCTCTGGGGCCCACATCTACTTCGTTCTGTTTGCCAGTCTTGCATTTGCTGGTCTCCGAAACATCTCTGTCGACGATGCTGTTTTGACTGGTGCTATGGTGCCACAGTACTTACCCTCTGCGTCATCATGGAACCAAGGCAATAACTGTTCAAAGTGCCTCGCTAAGCCGAATCCATCACAAGCGCACAACGGCACTTGGCACGATGCGACATTTCGCCCAGACTCTGGCATTTCTCAAGCGATCGAGTTTACTTTCATAGGCACGTTTGGGGCTGTTCCTGGTTTTACTCGGTATCGCTGACACCATTTTCTACATGGCAGGAACTGCCTTGTACATATTTTTTATTCTCGCAAATTCCGTTCCTGATGCCACGACGCTCACCGACGCCATTTTCTACCTGGACGACATCGCTGTCGGCACATTCTTACATTCGCCATCGAAAAGCACGGATTATGAGTACAATGTACCTGTTTATGTGAACGAGTCCTTGGCCTCTGAGGTGCACAGCATGACAATAAAGCCCATCAATGATTCAGGGAACTCAGTGTTGTTGTTGTTTGACTATCTCATTTACACGTGCGTTCTTTGTTTCTTGAGTAAAAGGCATGTTCACGGTTTCTTTAGCACAGATACAAATAGCGCAGCGACACCCAGTTCTACTCCATCCCTTCAACGGAGCACCTCAAGCCAAGATTCGGCCATCATCGGTGGCACACTGGGCGGAGTCGCTGCTCTTTCACTTGTGGTTGTTATTTTATTATGTCGCTGGAGGTATAAAAAGCGCAAGCGGCGTCAGCTTCTCCCCTGGCGAAAAGACGGTGCATTGGGGTCCCTTGTCTCAATTGATTCGGTGGCCTCCCATCCAATACCATCCATGAGTCCTCACGGCCATCCCATTCAGCCTCATCTATCTAGGGTACGGATGTTCCCTTCAAAAATCCTTGTGTCTCGATTCAATCTTGTTTGGCAGCTGATAAGCGCTACTGCACCCATGACGTCGCGATCCCCAAGTCCTCCCATTTCTGTCGACCCGCCTTCAACTGTTTCTCTGGATGGCAATCATGCCACTCTTCTACAACAGGTAGAACTCCTCAGGGAGGAGGTGAATTATCTTCGTCGTGTTCAAACGTTGAGAATGAAGGCGACGTCAGGGTAATTCCTGATTCCTGACACGGTACATTCTATCATTCTTTGGATGGCATGGGTCCATGCTCGATCGGTTCTGTATGTTATCCTGGTAACAACTGACGTACCTTGGGTGTGACCTTGGTGACGCCGGTATTCCTATAGGGACAAGAGCCGCATTGCCCATGCAGCGTCCTGATGACCGCGCCGGCTGGTCGTGCAGTCTGCGTATAATAAGTCTGCCAACTACTTCTGAGCCATCATTGAACACTTCCGGTCAACTCTTCGCCACCTTGCATTTGCTTGACTTGGTGCCTGTTGTCAGGAATTGATCCCAACTGGCGTTCTACTAATGTGACAAGTATTCCTTTGATTTCGATACTCTTGGTTCGGTCGCAAGTTGTGAATCCACGTCTTGTCCTTTCGTCTGCTGAATATGATCCGGCGCCGACAGAGTTGGGTGTTTCCGAAACTCTTTCCGCCCACTGGCAGCGGTAGTGTGCATGAACTTGCATTGACACCATCCTCTGATCACTCACAATGCTGGGGAGCAACTCCTTTAGCACAGCGGTCTCGGTGGGATTGGCTTCTCGACATAGCCAGGGTCCTTGACACCGCACTCAAGCTGTATGCGCGTTTCCGGCCTGCCCAGGAACGCGCGTCGGTTGTCGACGTTCAACCTCCGGAACCTCAGCGTTGGCGCCGATACTCATCGTTTGTGGCCGCACATATGTCTCACTCTGTTCTTGATATCGAGGATATTCATACATTGGACTATATCATTACGAATGTCTTCTGCCCTCTCCGACTTCCTCACGAGGATAACCACAGCATTCACAAGGATCACTATCTGACAGGAGCCGTCCTGATTGCTTCCCGTTTCTACGCTCTCCACGTCGACCAAGCCAATATCTTCCAATGGCGCACCATTTCGACAATGCTGGAAAATTTACTCGCTGCTGTTCGCTCTAAAAGTTTGGATAGCCTCCAGACATTTACCCAGTTGAGCAACATGGATGTAGGAGGTATGATTTAGAGCCTCCACAGGAACCGGATAACTGAGAACGCGTAGACATTCTTGCATTGTTTATTAGAGCCCAAAACGCGGGCATTGTCTTAAGGAAGCAGCAAGACGTCACCATTTTCGAATCATTCGAGATATCCCCGAGAGCTGACGATGTAATGACCACAGAAGGAAAGATCATCTGTTCATATCCTGGGCCCGCCATCGAAGTCCCAAATCTCTTGTTCGACGACGAAAGCTTTGTCTCCGAACTTGTCAACTTCCTTGTTTGCATGCATGAGGATTCTGTACCGCATTCGTCTGACTCGGGCTATATTACCCAACTGCTCACTGGAATCCTGAGAGCTCTCGGTCGCCCCGTCGATGTAGTCCGCATCAGCAAACGTGTGGGCGATGACGTCCTGTGCAGTGAGGGGAAGTACCTGACCTGGCGGCGCTCACCGCTCTGGCTTCTCATCAGAGTCGTCCTTCAGACGACAATAGACCGGTCTCCTCTTGGCCACTCTACCTACAAGGAATTTATGTTGTTCTTTATGTGTTGCCTTGCGGAGGAAAAGTCCTGTGCAGATCTCCCCAGCGATCTCCTTCATTTCATGTCTACCAAACTCAGCCGTCGCCTGCGGAAGCTCGGTTCTTCCGCACCGGAGTGGCTCTCCCAAGCTGTGTTGGGGACATGCACTCTTCTCCGCACGACGATCGAAAGCAGATGGATACAGGCACAGGCTGCTCAACGTCTATCCCCACTATGGATGCCTTCCCAACTCGATCTAATGCAAGACATTCAACTATCCCTTCAGTCTAGTGGAGACTATCTTCGCAACTCGCTTCTTAACCAGAGCGTCCAACGTTCCCGCATTACTTTCAGCCCTAAACACCTTTCTCGAGCATCTCTCGATGACCTTCTATCACCCAACGGGAATTTATTCGAAGAACGTTACAGTATGGAGCCTTATGCTGCCCTCTGGGATGTCGAACAGGCGGTAGAGCAAGGTATTGATACTTGGGTTGGCCAGGTCACAAACTATGGCGAGGCGTGCGAGAAGTTAGAGATCTTGGCATACAAATACAGCTCGAGCGCGTTAGAAACGTACAAGAACAATCCGGAACTCCTTTCGGTCATGCTGTTGACTGCGATTGAGCTGTGGATCGCGCTGGACCAAATTGCTATCAAGGAACTCCCCATACTCGCGGACTACTCTCCGGAAGTGTCTAATAACCTTTTAGAGAACCTACTGATTTGCAAGAATGCAAGCCGCCATCGAGTCCGCCGCGCATACCAATACCTTTCTCGTCGCCACTCGCAATCACGAAGCGGATGGTCTGTGTTTTCTTCGGTAACCAATACAGACAGCTTTGCTGTCCGTTTTTATAGAGGGTCTCGGCGTCTTCAGACTCTCAAGAAACAGATCGAGGAGGATGCGCTGCGAGAAGTTCACAAAAAGATCGGAGAACTCCAGGAAAAGAATGCTCGTTTTGCTGAACTTCAGAGGAGGGGGAAGACTGGTCGAATCGATAAAGATATGGACATTTGGATACAGGCATACGAGTGGCCATTGCCAGCCAACCAGCTTGAGGCTGAAGTTGTCGTGTTCGAGTTGGATTGTCCAGTCTCCTTCAACATGTGGCGCACTGCCACATTCCATCTCTTGGTCAACCTTTGTTCTCCACTGGTTCGGCAATCCAAGGGTCCTCAAATTAAGCTCGTTGACTACATTCCCCTCCAATCTTATCTTGTCAGACATCCGAGATCACGACTCTCCCTTGGTTCTGATTCGAGGTCCTCTGCCATTCTGTCTTCCTACGTGCGCGTTCCTGCAGAGAAAGAGCGAGTCTGCGTTGACAACGAGTTGAAATTCTTTAGCTTCGATACACTCGTTGGCGTTCCTGTTCCCGCGTTGCTGGGTCGCAGCGATACCCGAGCGTACTGCACACACAAGCTTCCGAGTGGGCCGTATCATGTCTTACAACAATATGTTGATTCCACTTCCCATGCGTCCAACGAGGTCATCGCGAATCAGGCTGACTGTCATGAGGACCTTTCCATCCACGAATACATGGCGTTCGGACACCTGCGCAGTGGTGGCTCGCTCCAATGGCTCAACATCTTGCGAGAGCTTCGTGGTCGATCATTGAGCTTCCGTCGCCCGGAAGTCCACATGTTGTTGGCTCAAGCGGTCTCCCAGGTTGGACCGCTTGAAAACCGAGGATGGAAATGGCACCAGGAAATTTTCCAACCCAACTTTTGCCATGCGCTTCTAGGAGAACTTCGTGGCCTCATCCAGGACGTCGAAGCCAATTGGCTAGAAGCGGTCACGATGGATACTATATCTTTCCTGCTCCGTCGTATACTCGAAACTGGACCGGATCACCCAGTTTCAGTGGAAGCAGTCGAGCTTCTTCGCATCGTGCGCAGCAAGGTATTCTCCTGGGTCCAGGAACTGTCAGCAGAACTGATAAAAACACCGGGGAATGAAGGATTTCGTGGGGTTTTGCGCGACGCGGCCGCCATTTGTCGAAGTACGTTTGACGTCGACTCCTCCATGATCCCAGAAGTACTTCGATCAGCAACAGACGTCGAGATTCTACTCTCCTGTGCGATTGTAATCTACGACCACATGCCCAACGACGTCTCCCGACTCCCTGCGCATTCCCAGCTACTCCTTGACCGAGATCGCCGCCTTTCGCTCGCCCTTGAAGGTACCCTCAGCAATCTTATCCAGGCCGATTCTAGCGATCAAGGCATCAACCTCGCGATCCGCAGGATTTGGCCGGGGTATCATCCGGGTTCAAAGTGGACCCCGTTGTCCGTCCCTAACTCGCGTTGGTTTTCGTGCACGACGGCGCCGCCGGCCGGCCAACCCCCGCAAATGATGTACTTGAATATACTCGACGGGTCTCTCTTGGTCGACGGGAAACCACTTGGGAATGGATTACCAAAGGGATATGTGCGGCACCCGTTATACAAACTGTTGTTTGACCAGGTATGTGTCGCGATACGCAATGGCACTAACATGGCTGAGTGCTTGTCCAGCGAATGCTCGAGGTCTTACCTGCTGATCTCCCAGAGATGGATTACTCGACGAGAGGGATGATCTCTGACTATCAGGTGAATCCTTGTCCGGAGATGCGCAACAACATGACGTAGGGCTCACGATTTGTCTAGGTGTATTTTTCTCTTCGAAACAATGAATCGGAACTCATCGTTTGGGCAAAGCGGAGAACGATAGACGGTGGCAGTCCAGAAACCATCGAGCTCATCCCCCATGAGAAATTAAAGGGTGATTTACCGGCAGTACTGATCGAGGGACATGCTCATTGGCTAAACCTTGCCACATCCGTCATGGAGATCCGTCCTCTCGACAGCCCTTGGGAGACATCTCCAGACAACTGGAGGATCGATTGTACTCCTGGCCACTATCGCATGTGGAGACGCCATGAGTGCCTTGTAGACATTCGAAGCCGGTCGTGGGACATGGTCTCGAGTATCTTGCGACCACTTGGTGCACCCGATGATCTCGTCGTCACCGGATCCCCAGTCGAATTTTCGTTGCCGCAATTGTCTGTTTACCTGCCCCGTTACGATCTGTCCTTCTTCGTTGATGAGGATGGGGATCTCCAATCCCGCAATATGCGGGGTATGGTCTATGACGAAAACCAGTCGATCGGGACGTTCTTTGGGTTGGTCAATCAGCTTGTACTTCGACCAAAGATCAAAGACGCCAATGCTGTTGAACTCAACCCCAGATGTGTCCTCATCCCCGATGGCGAGGTTTCGTTTCGGAGGGACTCTCATCATGTTTGCGTCGAAATCAACGCCAATCGTCCTCGGGTCGCGTACCAGACCTACAGAGCCGATACTGACTTGGGTTGCTTGATCGGAAATTCTAGCTTGACGAGCAAACTGTACTGCGCTTACCTGCATGCCCTGACCAGTGGAAGTAGCGTCGATCCGCTTACGGGTAGGACTGGAACTGAGGAAGCGCTTTCTATCCTTCGGTCGGCCAGTTGCTGGTCGAACGCAAGCTTCGGTCCTCGTGACACCGAACTGTTAGGCTTGATCGCGTCTATATGTCCCTTGCGAACGTGGCATTCCGAGAAAAGTATCGAAAAGGTCGAGTGGCGCGACGTTCCCGCGACGTCGCAGCATCAAGACTTTTACTTCCTTTCCAAAGACATCCAGGAACGGTACGAAGCGATCCAGCAATTCCACGAGAACCAATCCAGCCCTTCGTTCGGAAAATTGCCCCCGCAAGACGAGCACCTCCTAAAGCGCAGTGCACAACGAGCTAGATATCTGTTTCCGTCCGAGATTTCTCCGTGTTCCGGAGCAAGCGCCGATGTCCAGTACCTTACGAGAACCCGAGACGTCACTGGAGAGCATCGCGCTTATATCGCGGCGTCTTGTGTTCATCATCGGACTGCAACAACCACAAAAGATATATGGAGAATAGTGCAGTCATGGAGGAAAGACGTGTATGGAGAGGCTCTCTGGATTCTCCAATATAACAAAGCGTGGTTATCTCCTGATCTTCCGGTGGTATGGCTCAAGACATATAATCTCCTGCGACAAAGCGACGAAAGACACTGGTCTCAGTTACTCTTCTCACTACCGGCGATGGCATATGCCTCAGAGAAGCTCAGTGACCTGGTCCCCGTGTTCGTGGCCTTTGCGTCGCACTCGCAGTTCCGTCTGGAAGACCCGCCCCATTATGAATCTTATTTCATTCCGGAGGGGTGCTCTCCTTCCTCGATCCGCTTGAAGAATTACATTGCCAATAGCGCCTATCCCTTCGAACAAAGCCCTGAAAGTTTGGAGCCTGCCAAATTCCGTGAAAGTTCCGACGACTCGGAAAAACGTCAACGTGAAATGTACAACAATAGACGGCATGCCGATGGCGAGGTAATCGCGCAGAGGTTGTTAGAGGCTTGGCCGTGTGAGACTGGCCCATCGTACTCGCTTGACCCCGATCTCTACGACGTGACGGAGTTGGATCTCAAGATCCAGCGCTACTTTTCCACTTGCTTCCGCAATCTCAAACTCCAAGAACATTTGACTCGCGTGCAGGCCATCCTGAACGTGCAGGTCGTTCTGAACAAAGTAACCTCTGCGACCCCAATCTCTTCTCGTTATTTCTTCCAGCCTGCAAAAGGTCACCCTGATGGGGTTCCGTGGTCTCTCGCTGTAGATCAGCTATTCGCCAGACCCGCCCCATCGATCGGGGTGTATGCTACATTTCTTGGATATGCCACACACGTCAAAGACTCTTCCCCTTCTGATACCGCTCCACTGCACCACTTGATCGCTAAAGTCGAGGCGAGCGCAGAAAATACGTTCCAGCGCAGATACGCCTCCGATCTCCGCGACAGTGCCGAACGCTATGGAAATGAAGTCGCTTTCGGAGTGGCCGAGCTACCGACTGCAGAGACCCTCACGAGTCACTTTGTTCGGTGCAGAGCCAGCTATACCGAAGCACTTTGTCATCTACAACAGTATCTCGGCCCAAAGGACCAAAGCGAACGAACAATCGAGCAGTCGGGACAGTGGCCGCGACTCACTCCACACACGCTTTTCGGGTACCTTGCGTCGAATTCACCAATAGCCCTCCCCGAGGATTGGAAGAGCTACCTTGTATCACTCGTTCTACTCGCACTGGAGCTACAGCGCGCCCGGAGGCTACTTTCATTACACTCCGACGGTCTTCACGAAGAGTTCTGGGGAGAATTACACAATGAGGGATGTCATGGTTGGAATGCAGACGCACGGCCCGATTGGCTGCTTATTCAGGTGTGTTTACTGTGCAATGTATGCGTATACCCGTTGACTGTCCGCCTCTCCCACACCAGCTGCAGAATAACTTTTTGATTCGTGGCGTTCAGGCCGAAGTTGCGAATGAAATGATATCACCACATTCGGGAGAGAATACTGCGATGCAACTCAACATGGGGGAGGGAAAGACGTCTGTTATCGTACCCATCATTGCGGCTGTTCTAGCGGATAGCCGACAGCTCGTTCGTGTCATTGTTCCCAAACCGTTGGCGGCACAGACCCTTCACATTCTTGCGGATCGACTCGGTGGACTCACTAACAGGCGGATATATTACCTTCCTTTCTCTCGTTCGCTCGTCTTCAATCAAGAGAGATTAACCTCCCTGCGCCAAATCATGTTGGAATGCATGCAAGAGCGCGGGATTTTGGTTCTCCAACCCGAACATGTTCTGTCGCTCAAACTGGTAGCCGTGGAGAAGCAGCTAGTCCAGGCAGAAGACGATCAAATGGCGAATCTGTTACTGGAACTTCAAAAGTGGCTCCACGCTCATGCACGAGACATTTTAGATGAAAACGACGAAATTCTCGATGTTCGATCTCAGTTAGTATTCACTATCGGCCTTCAGCAACATGTGGAAGGCTCTCCGGAACGATGGACGACCACCCAACAAGTTCTCGGCCTTGTAAGCAAGCACGCGCTCTCGCTTCGAAACCAGTTCCCGGAAGGAGTGGAGTATGAACCTGGCCCACCCGGATCGTTTCCCTACCTTCGTGTTTTGCAAGCAGACGCTGGTCAACAGTTGATATCATGGATCGTCCAAGACATCCTAGATGGTCTCCTTCCGAACATCAACGCTGGACAGCTTCACCCCTATTCGGATTTCCGATACAACATCCGGGGCCTCATACTGTCTCAAGATATCCTTCCCACACACGTCCAAGAGCTGAAGGCATTTTTTGGAAAAACTCCCTTATGGGGGGGTCTGCTATTACTGCGTGGCCTCTTCGCTAACCACATCCTTTTATTTGCTTTCGAAGAACGACGGTGGCGGGTTGACTATGGCTTGGCCCCATCGCGCACTATGCTCGCAGTACCATACCGAGCTAAAGATGTCCCAGCGACAAGGGCAGAATTTGGCCAT
>JBBPTV010001219.1:0-10944 GCA_038094275.1 Tubosaeta brunneosetosa | reverse complement strand
TTTGCAGATGAGTTCGTTTATTGAGATCACTACAAACGCTCCGCCGAACTCGCAAATGGCGTCGGACTCCGCGACGGACTCCGGCGGAGGACTCCGGCGCCGGAAAGTCCAAAGTTCAGACTTTTTGGGATTTGCCAGGCTGGCCGGCCGGCCCGGGATATGCATTGAAAGCGCCCGAATTCAACGAAGTGACCCGGGCCACAGCTTATTCTGTTACACCTCTCCGTGTAGGTGAAGTCTCGGTGGGGATCATTATTGGCTGGCTCTCCGACACGCTCACCAATGCATGGCAAGACAAATGCTTTCAATTCCCGTTACGCTAGTTGGCGGGTTTATATCTCTCTATCCCTCTGAGTAGTAGTAGCCGTTCTCGGCGAGGTGAATACGCTGAGGGTGAGCACGTACCAGTAGCGCATCTCTACACCGAGGCGTTCGTCATCGTCAGGAAACATGGGCTGGCCCTCGAACGCTCTCCCGCGGGCTCCAGGCACCCTCCACAACCCTAGCTGCCGACGCCCACAAGCGAACAGGAAGAAGCCTGGCTCGACGCGCTGCTCTTCACCATCGCCAGCGTCAACCAGGCGTTTGATATCCGCGTACACCGGGGTGCAGAGCGAGTCCGTCTTGCCGTCTCCTGCATGTGTTTGGCTCACGCGTCTCGCAGGTCCGGAGAGACGACGCCAGTGGTTCGCCCTCGACGGCTGCCGCCCATTCCCCAGTTGTGAGCGGGTGACGTGCACTGGTTGCCACGTCTCGTGCACGGCGAGCGCTTTGTCGGGGACGCAGATTTTGATGTGATGGCGCGGTATTAGTTCATGGGCATGGCAAATGGGGTGCGTGATTCGTTGGCGGGGTGTGCCATCCACTTAACCTCGAGCAGTAGGCTGCTTGATACCTTTCAGGATTCTGTATAGATGTTACGTAGTTTCTTTGGTGCGTCACGTCGCATGTTCGACATACGCTCTTCTCCAACAGAAACGTCAAGTCTGATTATGAGCTTGATTGTAGGTGAGACACAACCTCTCGGCGAAGCATCCAAGGCAGAGCCGTGTACGGTATGTGATCAGTTTTTGGCACTAAGCATAGTCTAAAGATCTCTGAGAGTGCTCGGGTGTTCCGTGAAGCGCTGTTCAAGGGAACACACAGGTTTTCTGGTCTTTTAACACAAACCCGTTCAAGACCGATGTGTCAAGAGACACGTGGACCTTCCTGCACTTTTGAGTGGTGAGTCGTTCGTTGGCCCCGAGCAGATTGGTTTGCGCTCTCGACCTCGAGTGCTTGAGCAGCTAATGAACTTAGATCTATTGATGCACCTTAAAGTCGAGGGTGTCCCCAGACGGAGTACATGTGGAACTCAGTCTAGTGTTGGACGAGGATGACGCGCGTTGCGATGTGCTCGACGCTTGCGCAGGATGAAGTGCTTCACCACAGCTGGAAACTGCCATCACGTTGCCTCAGAGTATGGTCTTACGGATGGGGTGCTTCAAACCCTAGTATTGCTCTCGGTGGCAATGTAGGAGCAGAACTTGTGTTGTCTATCGGACATGCGGATTCCAGAGGAAAACATGATGTGGGCCCGACGAGGCCATCACACGCAGTTGAGTACATACTTACACATGCGTGTCGATTCACCAGGTCTGGTGTACCTATGTCAGGAGTTCGGGTATGGTCTATTGTCATGGGGGATAGAGACAGCAAAGGTGATCGTGTTCACCTAGTAGGTATTCGATGCCAAACATACCGACAGCTGCTAACTCCTGGTAACATTTTCTCCCTCAACTGTCTCTCGTCAATCTCGTCACTTCTCGGTGTAGCCATAGTAGATTCAGAATTGTCCGTCAACGAGGGTGGGGATGGGCGTCTTTGTCATAGCTGAGGCGCCGAGACATGTGGGGCAAATCCGCCAGTGCAATCCTTGCGCGTTGTACCAATCTATCTTTGCCGACTGGTTAGATATCGGACAGGGAGAATGATATGTGGTTGGGTATACAGTGGTGTAAGAAAGTCCTAGCATGTCCGACAACTTGATACCCGGCGATTTCGGTTGTTAGGCCGTGTTGTGTTGGAGCAGTGCTTGCTTCCGAACACCAGCCTAGCGCTCGCCTCCCAGTCTTGTCTCTAACTTTCACCCGTACTATGGAGTCCAACCTCAGAGAAAAGTTCGGACGGTTCAGGATTCTAGTTATCGGCCGGGCCAACGCCGGCAAAACAACCATCCTCAAGAGAATTTGCGATTCCACGGAAGACCCAGAGATCTACGACAATCAGGGGGGAAAGGTGGGGTTTTGTTTCGTCTATCGATCCCTCAGAGAACTAACGGTATGTGATCAGGTTGATCATGCGCAGGTCCAGGAAACTGTCGAGGTGAGTGCCAGTTGTCGTCTTGAATTCTTACTCGTGCTCAGTTGGTGTGCCCCAAGCGTGGATTGCACGACATTACATACGAGATGGCCTTCAAAAGCAACCCAGACTTTGTGTTTCATGACTCCCGCGGATTCGAGGCCGGTGGAATAGATGAATTCGAACAGATGAAGGGTTTTGTTGCTGAACGTGCAACGACCACTTTGCTCAAGAAACGCATTCATGCTATATGGTAAGGAGACATGAAAATTCTCAAAGTACATTGAGGAGAGCATCGCTGAACAGGTATTGCATTCCTATGAACCAGCTCCACCGTGCTGTGTTACGTGCAGAGGAAAAGTTTTTTGACGAGTGCGACACAGGAAATGGTAGGATTTACATTGCCATGCATTGCATTTCAATTATATTTAAATTGCAGCACCTGTTGTGGTTGTGTTCACAAAATGTGATGCACTATTGGCCCTAGCTGTTGGGAAACTGAGATCTAATGAGCTGAGTTTACCACACCAAGAGAAACTCCTGCAGCTCAAGGGGTATGTACAAGAGATGCTGAGAGGCAGTACTGTATGGGATAGGCTGAAAGAAAGGAAGTATCCTCCAAAGGAGTATGTGTACCTGGAAGGTAAGCATTATTCAACAGTATTGCACCCTGGTTTATTATTTTATCTAGACATGCACAAATCTGGCAATGGATGTCAAAGTCTCTTGGAAAAGACAGCAGGAGCCTTGACTGAGGAGGCTTTGCAAATGTTATTGGTAACCACACAGAAATCAAGCATGTTGCTCTGCATGAGGTTTTCTGTGGAAAAGTAAGATAATATTTGCATCATAGCATTGAAATGTTGATCATGTTATAGAGCACTACTGCCATCTGTTACCACTAAATGGAGCTCCAATTCAGCATTCAACAAGGAGAACCAAAAGACACTTTTCAGCCAGATGGCCATGTGGTTCCCACATACAAAGGTATGTTGTCTTCAGATAATTCAACTGCCAGTACTTCAATTAATCATTTGCTTGTGCTCATAGCAGGTTAGTAGGGGGGTAGATTTTGAAATGATACTGATTATTCACTATCTCTCATATATTTATAGCATGTAAGTGGGCCAATTGTCACTTGTAAAGTCAGATTATTGCTAATCATTTGTATTCATTTATAGTCTGTAAGTGGTCTGATTCAAATTGTGAAATTCAGAATGGTGCTGATCACACTCTGTTACTCTCTCATTTGTAGTGGGTAAGTGGTCTCATTTTTGGGAATTCAGATTGGTGTTGATTACTCTCTACTTCTCTTATTCATAGGGGGTAAGTTATGTGACTTGGTTGAGAAATTTAGGTTCATGTTGATCACTTCCTGTTTCTCTTTTATTTATAGGAGGTAAGTGGTCTGATTTACATTGGAGAATTCAGTTTGGTGCTGATTACATTCTGTTCCTCACTTGTTCATAGGAGGTAGGTTATGTGATTCTAGCTGGGGAATTTAAATGGGTGCTGATCACTCTCTGCTGCTCTTTCATTCATAGTTGGTAAGTGGCCCAATTTACACTGGGGGATTCAGATAGGTGCTGATTGCTCTTTGCTCCTCTCCCATTTATAGAAGGTATGTGGTCTGATTTATGCTGGGGAATCCATACAGGTGCTGATCACATTCTATTTTACTCTTATTTATAGTTGGTAAGTTGTCTTATTCATATTGGGGAATTTGGATTGATGCTGAGGACTTTCTATTTCTATTGCATTCATAGTGGGTAAGGAATCTGACTCTGGTTGGAGAATTCCAATTGATACTGATTACTTTCTATTTCTCTCTCATTCATAGAAGGTATGTGGTCTGATTTCAGGTGGGGAATTCAGATTGATGCTGATCACTTTTCTGTTTATCTCTCATCTATAGGAGGTGAGTGATCTGGTTTACACTGGGGAATTCACATTGGTGCTGATTACTCCATGTCTCTTTCATTTATAGGGGGTAAGTGATCTAATTCTGGTGGGGGAATTCAGATTGGCATGAATGACTTTCTGTTTCTCTCTTGTTTATAGTTGGTAAGTTCACTGATTTACACTAGGAAGACAGATTAGTGCTAATCACTCTATTTTTCTTTCCTATATAGAGGGTAAGTGATCTGATTCAGAGTGGATAATTCAAGTTGATGCCAATCACTCTCTGTTTATATAGGATGTAAGTCTGGTTCATGTTAGAGGATTCAAATTGGTGCTGATTATCAACTATTTCTCCACTGTTCATAGGGGGTAAGTGGTGTAATTCTGATTGATGCTGATGACTTTATTTCTCACTCATTTATAGACAGTAAGTGGTGTGATTCTCTTGGTGGATTGGTGATAACCACTTTCCATTTCTCTCTCATATATAGGGGGTAAGTGGTTTGATTCAGATTGCAATTGCAAATTTGTACTTACCACTTTCTGTTTCTCTCTCATCCATAGTTGGTAAGTGGTTTGATTTGGATTGGAGGCTTTGGATCACTGCTGATGACTCTATTCTTCCTGGTTTATAGGTAGTAAGTTGTCTGAGTCATATTGGAAAACTCAGATTGGTGCTGATGATTTTCTATTTCTCTCTTGTTCATAGGAGGTAAGTGGTCTAAGTTGATTAGGGAATTCAGTTTGGTGCTTAGCACTCTTTGTTTCCCTCACATCTATAGGAAGTAAGTGGTTTGGTTTAGACTGAGAAATTCAAATTGGTGCCAATCACTCTTTGTTTTCTTCTCATTTATAGGGGGTAAGTGGTCTGATTTTAATCAGAGTTCAGATTGATGCTAATGGCTTTCTGTTTCTTATTCATAGAGGGTAGGTGACCTAATCTGCTGGGAAATTCAGATTAGTATTGATCACATTTTGTCACTCTCATTAATAGGATGTAGGTGATTTGATTTAGATTGGAGAGTTCACTAATCATCCTTTGTTTTATAACATACATAGCTGGTAAGTTTACTGATTCACAATAGAAACCCAGATTGGTACTGATCACTCTCTGTTTCCTCTCATTTATAGGGAGTAAGTGGTCTGATTTTGACCAGGGAATTTATGTTGGTACTGATCACACTCTGTTTCTCTCTCATTTACAGTTGGTAAGTTGTCTGATTTATAGTAGGGAATTTAGATTGGTGTTGATCACTCTACTTCTCTCTTATTCACAGTGGGTAAGTGGTTCAATTCAGATTAGGAAATTCATATTGGTATTGATTACTCTGTCCTTATCTCATTCATAGGAGGTAAGTGGTCTTATTCACATGGGGGAATTCAGCTAGGCATTAATCACTGTCTCTCATTTTTAGAAGGTAGGTCATCTAATTCATAGGAAATTTCATCCTAATTTCTCTGTTCCCCTTTATTTATAGGATGTAAGTAGTTTGATTCTGATTAGAGAACTTAGATTGGTGCTGATCACACTCCATTTCTCTCTTATTTATAGTGTGTAAGTGTTCTATTTAGATGGAGGAATTTACATTAGTGCTGATGATTTTCTGTTTTCTCTTTTATAGAAGGTATGTGGTCTGATTCAGATTGGGAAATTCAGATTAATGGCCATTACACTCTCATTTATAGTTGGTAAGTTGTCTGATTGATCCTGGGAAATTCTGACTAGTACTAATCATACAATTTCTTTTTCACTTATAGGGGGTCAGTAGTCTGATTCATATTTGGAAATTTAGATTGGTGCTGATGATTCTCTCTTTCTGTCTTACCTGTAGTTGGTAAGTTGTCTGATTTACATTGGAGAATTCAGACTAGTGTTGATCACTTCCTTTTTTTCCCTATTCATAGGCAGTAAGTGGTCTAAGTTTATTTAAAGAATTCGGATTAGTGTTGATCACTTTCTGTTTCTAGGAGGCAAGTAGTTTGATTTGCATTGAGAAATTCAGATTATTGCTGATCTCCCAATGTTTCTCCTTTATTTATAGTTGGTAGGTGGTGTAATCCTCATTTGGGAATTTAAATTGATATTGATTACTTCCTGTTTCCCTCCCATCCATAGAGGGTGAGTAGTGTGATTCTCATTTGAAAGCTCAGATGATGATGACCACTTTGTTTCCAATATTTATAGCATGTAAGTGGGCTGATTATCATTTGTAAATTCAAATTGTTGCTAATCACTTGCTTTTGTTTACAGTCAGTATGTGATCTTATTCTAATTAGGCAATTCTGATTAGCACTGATGATTCTGTTTCTCTCATCTATAGGATGTAAGTGGGCTGGTCAGTTGTAAATTTGGATTGTTACTAATTACCTTCTTTTATATAGTCAGTAAGTGATCAGATTCAGATTAGGAAATCTAGATTAGTGTTGACTTTATGTCTCTTCCTCATTTATAGGAAGTAAGTGGTCCAATTAGATTTATAAAATTCAGACTGGTGCTAACTACTTAATTTTTTTATTGTTTATAGCAGGTCAGTGGTGTGACTTTTATTCAAGAATTAAGATTGGTACTAATCTTTTCCTTCTCATATAGTGGGTAAGATGCCCAATTGTTTGTTGGATGTCTGACCACTGCTTATTCTTTATTTATAGAATGTAAGTGTGTTGTTTTCATTGCATTAAAGAAACTATTAATTTGAATTTATTTTGATATATAGGTTGTAAGTTATTTTCTTGTTGCTCTTGTAGGGGCTATCTTATATATTTTGGATACTCAGTTTGTAAGTGCTTTTTTAGTTTGGTGTTTTTCATAGAACTTCATTTTGCTAACTTTCATATAGCAGGTATGTATTATATGAGTGCTGCTTCAAAGTTTTATTCCTACAACCATGTGTAGAATGTAAGCTTGTTTTTTTCATGATTTACAGAAGCTCTTATCATACCATGCAGAATGTGAGATTTATTTTCTTCTCCAAGGTTATACTAATATTCAATACTTGCATTGTATAGCTGGTCTGTTTCAATTATCATATACTTTTTTTGTCTATTGATGTTATGCTTTAGGATGTATGTGTTATATCAATCTCCATATCCATATCTCCTTTATAATTTTTTGTTAAATTTGTTTCACAGGAGGTGAGTATATTTTTCTTTGTTCAGTTTTTTTACTAATCACAGTGTATAACTTAGAATGTATGTTATCCAACTGTTTCATGTTTATAGCTGATTCAGACCTAAACTTCATTAATATAGGTTACTACTTCTGCAAAGGTAATTCATTCATTATATCCCCAACTAATTCTATACAATAATTAATAATTTAGGCCCCTGAGAAATCTGTTGCAACTATCACATCAAGGACACAAAATGTATGTTTGTTAATATATATATAGTGTGTGTGCATGATCTTTTAACATTATAAAGGTTTTCCCCTCTTTCATGGTTGCTCCATGGAAGCAGGCTCTTAAGACTGGCACTGGTAGATTTCAAACAACATTAATTTCTTCTGATAATCAATATTGTAGCTTGTGCTCTGATCTTGGAATACTCCTTTTTTCTTCACCAGCAGAACATTGATAATCCAATTGCAAGAGCAGTTCAAGCATACAAATCATCTGGAACAGCTTCCAGAGTGGTCAAAGCCCTCAATGAGTTCTATCCTCAGTACAAGCCACAGCTAGAGGAGCAGAAAGCAATGGTTCCACTTATCATGGAGCTATTGTCTAATCATATCATTCGTAGGGTTTATGACATTTCACTTTGAATTTCTATTGATAGTTTGGTAGCCAAGGATGAAAATGCCAGAAACCATCAGAAGGCCACTGAATGTGTCATTGGATAGGGAAGAAGCTAACTAGTATGTCAGAATGGCAAACAAGCAAAGAGACTTATGCAAATCTGTGTCACCCATGTAATCAAATTCTTGTTATTGTACTGCTGAGTTTTGAGTGTCCTGCCTTCTTGAATGTGTTTTCTGTTAGTCTTGTGCCTGCTAAACATGTAGAATCCTCCCAGAATTGTATGTGCATTCATTGCAGGATTAATTGTAGTAGATAACATGTATATCTCATTATGCAAAACAAGAACAATCAAGGGAATGCAATATCAATGACCTTGTGAAGGAAAACCAAAAATTGTTACATTTCCCCCAACACAGGGCTATCTGTTAATAAGCTCAAGAAGAAAACATATGGTGATGGAAGTCACCCACTGAGCTTACCAAGGCTCCTCTCATTGTTTCCACACTAACCTTGCTTGCAGTCTTGGTCTTGATCTCTGTCCCTATTTCTTTCACTTTCTTACCACCTGACAGCACAGATGGAACCTAGCAGGCTACAACAGTAACAACAGATACACTGGTGTTAGAGATGACCAAAATGGTCCTTCACATGGCATATTATGGACTCAGAAGGCAGTATGACCACCACTAGGGGATACAATGGAGGTGGCACTGTTTGCCAAAGAGATGGCATCAGAGACAAGGCAGCATTCTATGTTTGTCTAGAATCCAGATCACAGTTATAGCCCAAAATGTCTTGAGTGAGATTGCAACTTCCCCAACATCCTACTATGTCCTGCCCTGTTTTGCACCTGACAGTGGTGCACTAGTAGATGCCCTTCACTGTGGGAAGAAAAGTCATCCTTTAAAAGTGCCAAAAACATAAGATCATGGCATAAGCACTCATTATCAGTGAAAATCACCTTTAATCAGTGACAAGTGATTGATTGGAGAATTTTGCTACTAAAAATAAGTGACAAAAGGCATTGATTTAAAGTGTATTTTTTGTTGGTTGCTCTGATGTTGTGTCAGCACTGCATATGATGTACAGTATACAACCAATGGTTAACCATTTGAGCCTGTGTTTCTAAAAAAAAATTTAACTACAAAAAATGTACATGCCTCAGGTTCAAACCCTTGCATCAGGTTTGATTTGGCCTGATGGTAGGCACACCATGGTCATTGGTGCCATGGTAGTGAGTGCACCATTGTGTACCCTCACCCTCGTCATTGTCATTGTGAGCACATGGTGGTAGCAGTAGTGGCAGATGCACAGTTGCACCCCCAGCCTTGTCCCCCCCACCCTGAATGTTGGTGCAGTGGTGGTTGGTGAGCTGTTGCATGCCCCTGCCCTCATCATTGTGGTCACATGGTGGTGGCATGCTCCCTTGCCCTCCTTGTGTTACGATTTTTCTTCTCTTTCTCTCATCTCGTTCTTTCTCGTTTCCATTGTTCGTCTCATTCCCTCTAATCTCCATCGTTCACTTCGTCTCACTTATGTAAACCTCTTTTGATTGGATGATTAACTCCTCAACCGTTTCTCCCACAACGGTGATGTGTCCCCTTGTTCCATCACATTCTATAGCATTCCATTCTCTCATGATAGGAATACTTATATACCGTTCGCCCTGTATTTTTACTCCTTACACTGATTCTACGCAATACAACGTAGCAATCTCTTGTCCTCAAGCGATTCTCGAGTCCTCTGAGTTCCCTTCATTGCTGTCAACTGTTGCCAACGAACCTCGTCCTCAATCCACGATCCTCCCTCGTATCTTTCGTCCTCGATCTCAGACATCGTTCTTAGTCCTCGTTTTCGCTGTAACTCTCGTTCTCACCCTCATCCGTTAGTTCGTACTTAACTTGCTAAGAGAACCTCTTCGTGAGCGTCCGCCTCTCTTGAGTTAAGTCGAACGTCCCTCGTGGTACGATTAGCGTTACAAAAGAATCAGTGTATCCTTTAGCCCCTCCTGTTATGGAGCAGGGCCTACCCCACCACCTCCCTTTATCACTGACACCCATCGTGCCTTTGGGCAAACATTGAGTGACCGATTGTCGTTACCATCGTCACTGTCCTCCCATTGAACCCATTGGACAACCGATCGTCATCATCCTAGTCATAGTCATTGTCAAAGTCACCAACCCTAGGATCTAGTCGCTCTAGATCAACCATCGGACGGCCGATTGCTGTCAACATTGTCCTAACCATTGTCCCAGTCGCCAAGATCTAGCGATTCTAGATCGGGAAGGATCCCCAAGCCTTCACCCCCTAACGAACTTTCGTTCGCCCCTTGTCCCAGAAACCCTAGCAACTGTCAAAATGACTGAAGTCCGGATCTCTGGATTGAAATCCGGAAGTCCGGATGTCCGAAATAAGACAGTCCGGAGCTAGACAGTCCGGAACCGGATTAAACCGGATGGTGGACTGACTCGGACTGATTCGGACTGACTGACTTACTAAAGTCAACTGACACTCAAGCTGATTAGCAGAGTGGTCAGTAGAATAATCAGTCATAGACGTTCTGCTATACTCATGACTAATGAGTATGACTAATGCTATATAAGCGGATTGGTAAGCTGCTCAGTCAGCAGCACAGCATTACGCATAGCATCTGTCAGCATTGCTATGTATTTGAAATACAAGGCAGTGTATTTGCAATAAGGCAGTGCAGAACAATAGGGAGGCAGTGTCAGCTGAGTATCAATCTGACACAGCCTGGCATAGCCCGGTGCCTCATGTTAGCCTCATGCCCCGCGTTGCTGTGCTCTAATAGGCAATTTCCCATGTGTACCTGAAACGTATAAATAGTTTCATGTATTTACGTTTACAATAAGCTTTTTATCTTCGCTTCTTTCATATCGTTCTATCGCCCACTCTATCTAATCTCCCTGGAGATTAAATCTATACTCTCACCAAGTACTCTGCA